>JAGFNQ010006854.1:96970-275709 GCA_024364735.1 Boesenbergia rotunda | reverse complement strand
AAAAAAAAGCATCAAATTCTTGCTTCCAGCTTTTGGCTAAAAGTTATAAAGTTAAAGCAGAATCTGATATTCACAAAATACTTAAAAGTGCTTCTATGTAGTTAGAATCTAAAAAGCAGCTAGCAGAAGCTCTCCAAACACTCCCTAAGTAGACTATTTACTTTGAGTATTAATTTTTTATACAACTGAGTCGATCTTTATGATTTAATAGTTAATTTTTTTAATAAATGATTAACTTACAAATGTTGACGGATAACCATCCACGGGAGTGCTTTTAAATTTATGTTAATATTTATGCTAATAGTAAATAAAAAATTTATATGAGACTTAATGATCACTCTCAAAATTAACCGTGCTAAATTAAAAATCTAATATAATAATAATAATAATATTTGAGTTAAATGGGGAATGAATAATGTTATATTATTCATACCATTTTCTTCTAATGTTACGAATGCAATCTAAGTATATATCTCATAAATTTATCATTATGTCTCCACGAGATCCAATGATAGTTAATATATGAATATTATTATTTTAAAATATGAAAATTAAAATTAGATAATATCAGTATGTCCGTTCTTTCACATATTAATTATATTTTTTAGATTAATAATTTATATAATTTATCTCTTTTGTATTTACCTAAATTGATGAGTAAAAATATTGCGACGAACGAAATTTCTTTTTCGTCTTAATCACGAGGCAAATTAAGGAAGACACTGACAGAGCGACGAACGAATTATCTTTTCCAACTCATAAGCTTATCACTACAGCCAGCCGCGAAACCAATTGATAATCCAACAACAACAACTAAAAGAAGCCGCAGAAGCCGCAGGGATTCCCAAAGCAGCCGCCTCTGCTCTTCTGCGTCGTTCGTCTCGCAAGCACCCACCGCTCCATCATTGCCACAAGCATTGCCGTTAACTCCAAGAATGGCCTTCTCAACCTGACACGCCCACTACCGTCCAACCATTTCCGCAGTCAAAGCTCAAGCCCTTCGCCCTTAAACAAGTCATCTTGAGAAACTGCATGTGCCCGCTCACAGACCACACCTGTCCCGGTGTCGCTGCTAATCTCTAGGGTTGTTGGGGAAGACCGCCTTCGATCTGGTTGTGTTATTGGACTCATTCCAGAGTGGCTAATTAATTCCCGTGTTTCGCACCTGGAAGTGGGGGTAAAAAAAAAGAGATTTTTTTTTTAATCTTGGATTTCAGCAGCAGTGGATCAGAAGACGTTAAGTAGTCTCGGATTCCTTTTTTGTTGGTTGCCATTTGATCTGCGAGGTTCGCCTGTTTCAGTTCGATCTTGACTCGGAGGAGATGGTGCTGCAGCTGGAAAACTTCGGTTTGGATACTTCCTCGCCGTCGTCCGTGGTTTACATGGACGTCAACGTTGTCCCTGAGCACGACGGCGAAGCATTATTGGCTTCCACGACCTCCGCCCTGCAAGGCAATGCTAATTTCTTAAAATTTATTTCCTGTTTTTACTGATTTTGTTTTTTTTTTGTTTTCCCATTGTTGCAGCTGAGGTGAAGGAGTTGTTAGCGAAGCAGAGCTTCCTTGATGCTAAGCGTCGAGAGGCGTTGAACAGAATCTTAGATATCAAAGGTGAGTTTTGTTTGTGAAAAGGGATCTTGCTTTCGCCATTAATGAGTTTGGCTTTGCAGGAAGCATCAGAGTCTTCTGCAGGGTGAAGTTAAGGAATGAGAAGAAGGCATTGCCCATCTCCATTGAAGCAGACAAGATCACTGTTAGACCACTTGGAACCTGCAAAGACTGCATTGTGGATCGTGTCTTCCCTCCGGCGTCAACTCAAGGTAATTAAATTGTTCTTTCTCTTGGATGAGATTTAATCACGGAGATCATCGAGTTAACCCTAATCTTTCGAACCCTAGATGATGTGTTCCAAGAAGTGCGACCGATCCTCAGATCCGCGCTGGATGGCCACAATGTTTGCGTCTTGGCATATGGCCAAACTGGAACTGGGAAAACTCACACCATGGTAGATCGATCTTATTTCAATCAAATAAAATAAAAAAGTAGAGATCTTAGTGCAGTGAAGCTAAAGAGGGAGATCTGTAGGAAGGAAGAAATGGGCAACAAGGAATCGTTCCTCGAGCAATCGAAGAGCTCTTTCACCAGATTTCTCAAGATAAATCTGCAAAGTTCAGACTGTCCATGAGTATGCTGGAGGTTTACATGGAAGTCTCAGGGACTTGTTTGTTCATAGACCTTATTCTTCAGCTAGATCAACATATTTAGTCCCTAAAAGGTAATAATTCACTTCGATCTAGAAATATTTGGTATTCCAATGATCGCGGGTGCTTTCAAACACCCTAAATAGACCATCAACAAATAGTTTAGGCATTCTTTGTTTCACACATTGCTTGTTAAATTTCACCAGTAACCTCAGCATCCTAAGCAGTGCCAATGGCACCATTGAGATTGAAGGACTCATGGACGTGCCAATGAGCGACGCAAAACAGGCCTACCGATGGTATGCAAGAGGGAAACATGCGCGCTCGACATCTTGGACGCATGTTAATGATGCCTCAAGCAGATCTCATTGGTCTGTCACTTGGCTTGTACATGTAAACCAATTTCTAATGCTTACTTTGGTTGGTACTATGTCATTTCTCTTAGCTTTGTATGTGTAGCTTGACTAGAATTACCATCCGCCGGTCGAGTAATGACACCGCGAAAGGTGTTGTCGAACAAGTAAGCAAGCTTTGGCTAGTGGATCTCGGTGGAAGTGAGCGTTTGCTGAAAACAGGAGCCAAAGGACAAACACTTGATGAAGGGCGATCTATCAATTTATCTTTATCAGCCCTTGGTGATGTTATTGCTGCACTAAGAATGAAGCGCAATCACATTCCTTATAGGCACGCATTCAATGAACTAGTTGAACTTTGTTTCTCCATGTTAGATGGCATGATACCTGATTGGGTTTTGTTTTCCACTCACATACTTGCAGGAACAGTAAGCTTACTCAGATTCTGAGTGACTCATTAGGTAAGTGAATTTGTTTATGAAATTGGGTTGCATAACTTAGGACTAGCATCAAGGTTTTTGGGTTTAACAGGTGATGGTTCCAAGGTTTTGATGATAGTGCATATCAGTGCCAGTTGGGAAGATATAGGAGAGACTATTTGCTCTCTTACATTTGCCAAAAGAGTTAGAGCAGTAGATTCCAGTAGAGAGCTTTCAGAGGTAACTGTCTCCTGCATCAATAAATCCATTTCACATTTTGATGCAAGGAATTAGTCTACACTCTACATAATCATGGTTCAACTCAGGAATCCAAGAAGAGAAAGGAGCAGTGCATCAACGATCTCGAGCAGCAGATACAAGAAGCCGAGGACGAGCTTAAGAAGGTGAGAAGCCGAATTGAGAAGACCGAGAACTTGATCAGAGAAAAAACCAAGCTCCACCAAGTTCCTTCTGACATGAACAATGGATCGCCAAGGAGCACTCTAATCCTCGAAGTCGAAGAAGAGAAGCCAATCCAAAGATCGCAAACTCGAGCTGCTCCGGGCTTCATGTCCTCCACTGAGTGCAGCAGGCAGAGGCAGAAGTTAGCAGTGCCGACGACCAAATGGAGGTCAATGAGTGCATCGACCAGGAAGCCACCGGATTTCCCGAGACCGGAAACTCTGAGCTTCTCCTCGTTGCCAAAGAAGAGAAACATGGCGTGTAAACCTAGTGATCACTTGAACATGAGCCAAAACAGCATTGATTCCAGGGGATCAACAGCATCAAGAGCCAAGAAGGTTTCTAATTCTAATCCTAATTTGATGGTCGCGTTGCATAAGCACAGGAGAAGGATGTCTGCTCTGCTCTAGCAAAGCAAATTTGTTGGAGAGCATTCTTTGTACAGAACTGACATATTGGGACTTTAGTTTAGTTCTCTCTTTGAGGGAAGGCGTTGACAATTACTGGTTGGTTTTTTGTTTTTTCTTTGTAGTTCTGAAAACTAATTTACCGTGATGTCGAGTTTGGAACAGAAAAAGGGCTAGTTGTAGAAGGTGTGCCGTTTTCCCCTGTCCAAGCTGTTCTTGGATTTGTTAAGCTTGTAAATTGCTATAACTATTGAAGCTTGTAATCCTTTCTTTATAAGTTAATAAGTTTGAATAAATATAGAATTATTCATAAACAATATTTATGAACAATATCTATGAATAAAATTTATGAACAAATATTTATGGAAACTCTAACTTAACTCAACGATATAGCACAAAGAGATAATAGCAACAGAGTCAATTCTTCTTAAAGGATTAAGATTAAAATGTGATATCTTCAACTTAAGTAAAGAAGAGAAGCAGGATGTGTTGGGTTGTAATGGTCACAAATAAAATTGTACATTGAAAATACATAAAAAGAATTATGGACTTATAAAGGAAAGATATCTCTTATTGGTATGAGCTCTGTGGGTAAAATCCAAGAATAAAATCATAAGGGTTTAAGTTTAAAGTGGATAATATCATACCATTATAGAGATATCTAAACTCTCTTGATCTTGACAATTAATATCAAAGTTAAGTTTTTTTTTTATATTCATATGAATATAAATTATGATAATTTAAATTTACGAAAGAGGGTTATTATTTAAATTTATTCAATTTGTTAATTCCCAACATTAATAGATATAAGTTTTTATTTTTAAAATGTCATGTAAATTAGATTTAAATGTATGATGTTTATTATGTGATAATTTACATACATAATGTTAGAGACCAATAAATAAATCTGAGATATTTTAAATTAGATTCTCGTATCATCATTTACATTAGATTTAAATGTATGATGTTTATTATATGGTAATTTGCATATATAATATTAGAGACCAATGAATAACTCTGGTATCATTTTAAATTAGATTTAGAGGATAAGATTTTTAATATATCTCGTATCATCATTTACATTAGATTTAAATGCCTGATATTTATTATATGATAATTTGTATGAGAGACCAATAAGACTGGACCTTTAACATCTAAATCATTAGATGCTTTAATTACTTAAATAGAGTTTAAGAAACTTTAGAAATAATAATGAGTGGGTGAAGAATATATGATAATGAATCCCACAGCCTCCCACTATTAACCAAAGCAACGTAAGGTTTAAATGACGCCTAGTGATGCATAGGACGTCCTTCCCAAGGAAGGTTTTCATTGAAACCAAAATTCAAAGTTTAGTTTCCGTAAGGATAAGATTTTTAATTAAATTCATAATTTACCTACTCTATGGCGG
This sequence comes from Boesenbergia rotunda, assembly GCA_024364735.1. Taxonomy (NCBI): domain Eukaryota; kingdom Viridiplantae; phylum Streptophyta; class Magnoliopsida; order Zingiberales; family Zingiberaceae; genus Boesenbergia; species Boesenbergia rotunda. The sequence goes on along the minus strand of JAGFNQ010006854.1, from coordinate 270,457 downwards.
AAATTATGGATTGAGTTTTAAAATATGAAATAGTGGGTCACACTCATGATGCAATAAATAGTTTATATGCATCTAGGCATATAAACTATGTCATGTATTTTATTTATGTCATGTATTTTATTTATGATTCCTAAATTAATTTATTTGTTGACTATGATATTCGTTCGATTGATAAAATGTCATTATAAATTTTAATTTCAGCAATCATGTTTTCTGGTCCTATTCTTGCTTTGTTTAATGAAAAGTTGACTGGTGAAAACCTTTTGAAATGGAAAAGTAACATTAGCATTGCACATGTATGTGAGAACCTCAAATTTGTTTTGATGGAGAAATGTCCTATAGAGCCCTCCTTGAATGCTTCCTGTAGTATACGGGAAATATATAATCGATGGGTTATGGCAAACAACAAAGCTAAAGGCTATATGTTGATTGGAATGAACGACGTGCTTAGGCTGAAGCATGAACAATTGGAGAATGCTTATGAAATAATGGAGTCTCTACTAGCTATGTTTGGATAGCAGTCCAGTCAATCTAAGCATGAGGCGATTAAGAAAGCCATGAATGCTAAGTTGAAGAAAAGACAATCAGTTGGAGCGCATGTTTTGAAAATAGTTAACTACTTCACTGAGGCTGAAGCCCATGGTGCAACCATAGATGATGGCTCGCAAGTAAGCATAATCTTGGAATCCATGTCCCCAGATTTCAAATTTGTTGGGATGCTTGGTTGGATGTTAGGGTTGCTCTTAATTTTTGATCTGCCATTTTCTGTTGGTGGTCGATCGGAACAGAGGGTGATTTGTACGTGTGTGCATTAAGAGGTAAGGATTTGGATAGTGTATAGTGTATAGATCTTAATGGATTCGTAGATTAGAATTAGATCTTGAATATGAGTTGTCATATTCTTGGAGTTTCTGTTTTTTACTCTAATTGTGAACTTGTTTTCCTTTCCCTGTTGAGAATTTCCGGTGGAATCGCCTCTATGTGAGATTGGATTTGATATCTGATCTTGGAGGGATCTATTGGGTGTTGGTTAGGTCATTTGAATGGATCTATTAACTTGAAAGGTTTAGGTTTGATTTCGGATTGGATTTGGTATTTGATAAGAGAAAATCGTTTGGATGTTGTATTGCTTAGTTGTTGTTGCCCTATTTTTATGGTTACTTTGTGTAGTTTTAATCTGATCATGTAGTAAAGGTTTAAGTTTGAATGGGTGGTAGTACCTTGGGTTAATTCATGAATTAACCAAATAACCTGATGGTGATAATTATGTCAGAAAGGAACTTCCTATTGTTTATGATTTGGTTAAGAAGGAACCAGTTGTTATTTATGAGTTTATTAAATAGGTATGATAGTTAGGATTTGTCATAATCATATCTAGTATTTTGTTTAGCTAATTTAATAATTTTATAAATGGCTAAACTGTGCCCTTGGTACAGGACTTTGAGTTGGACTCGCACGGTTGATCGTGGGAGATTTATTTGGACATGTTCTACATAAAAGGCGGGTACTTCTCCTTTGTATTCTAGTAGTTCTTTTATCTTTAATGCATAACTTGCTATGTCTAAATAGGTCTGCTTGACCTTGTTCATTGTTGTTGTTATTTTATATCGTCTGTTGATACCTTTCTTGTTTGACCTTCGAGTTTAAATCAAAAAATTTATATCCGTACAGTCTCTCGTTTATTTTCTATTCTGTAAAGTACCGCTTGTACGTGAGTACTTAGTTGTTCATTAAACACCACTAGGATAGTTGCATTAGAGATACCCTACCTAGTAGTTTAGTTGCATATTCGTTGGTTTCTGGTTGATTTATGGTTTGTTATTTTTTTGTTATTGCATCGTTATTATTCGGTTGTTCGTTGTTATTCAGTTGTTTGTGCATTTGTATCATGCACCATATTTGCACCGTTGCATACTGATGACTGTTGGGCTTCTATATGGTTAAGTTGTCGTCAGTCATCTAGTTACTTTGTCACTCAACCACTTGATGTGGTAGTTGCTAGAGTGGGAGCAACCGTCCTGTTACGCCACACTCGACCACTCATGTACAGTGGATGTTAGAGTTGTAGGCACGTAGTTGACACCTTCACCGTTGTTTTCGAGGGATATCAGAGCTGTTGATAGCTCCCCCTATATATCGGGGGTTTTGAGTAGTTTGCTCCCCAACATCTTGTTCACTCAACCACATACATCTATGGTATTCGTTGGAGTGCGTACAGTTGTCACAACCCTACCCACTCGGCCACACAGATGTGATGTGTTGGCGGCTTGACTAGCGTCAGGGGTGACACATGTCATTGTATCATGTGCATCTATTGCATTTATGCATTTTCTTGTGTTTATTGCATTTATATGAGCTATGGTTGCTGCATTTGGTTGACATGCATGTGTTGTTCTGATACTATACTATCTCGTAGGTTTCGCGTTGTTTTATACATATTTGGTTGTTCCTCTATTTTTTTAAGAGACTGTACACCGTTGTATCTACTGTTTCAGTTTCATATATCTTTATAATGTCATGCTATTGCCTATTCATATACCCGCAGAGTCCATCCAGACTCACCACCCCTGCTTTCTATTTTTGTTTCAGGTAGCAGGTAGTTGCATTACTTGGAGCTAGGAGAGGATCCAGTTGTCAGCCCCACGGTGTCGAGTTTGTTTCCGTATTTGGTTTTACTATCGCAGTTGCTTTATTTTCTGCGCTTTGTGAATTTCACATTTTATTTATTTATCCGGTATCGTCCTAATAGACTTTTATTAGCAAACTTTTATTCATATCTTGTTGGTTTGCTATGTTTGTATCTTTTGGTATTCGGACTCTCTGCTAATTTAAATTTGTTTAAAACTATTAACTACGTGGTTTTGGATTTTCTTACTACTGTGATGTCAGCCGTGTGTGGCTGAGCTATATTTATGTGGAGTGATGTATTATATGTCCCAACTTGTCCGCTGTACAAGGGAGATGCTGTCCGATTTTCAAGTAAGCATGTGCCTCTAGGGGCGTGACATCAGGTTCAACTTGGATTGGACGATTGACCGGTTCCCGGTTTAACCGGTTCGAGCGGCCCGTCCGATATGATTTTCTGAACCATATGCTTATTTCTTTATATCAAGGTTCCGAAAATCGGACCGGATATTGAACCGGTTGAGGCAAGGGTTCAGAGGTTCTAAGGTTCAACCGGTTTAACCGGGGGTCCAACCGGTATATAATAAAGCATGTATTTATATAAATATATGAAACTAACGACTTATCCAACTACTTTCTTCAAGATTGGATCAACTAGGTTGAGCATGTGATATGTTTTTATTAGCAACTCAACACGGTATTCTTGAAAAAATAGTTAGTTTCAAAGAAAAATTCAAGTTTAAAACCATTAGGTTCAAGAAATCTGGATACGAATTGAAGAATCTTATTAGAAGTTAAAATTATATCACGATAGCATTTGTTCACCAATAAACACTTAAACAGAGGACACTAGCAAAGCACATGCAAAATCACTTTTCCAAATATGTCATATACTGCTGTCTTCGTATGCCAGCATGACGACGCAACGAGGCTGGCAGCGGGACAAGGCTAGCGGAGGCAGGGCGACGTGACGAGGCTAGTAGAGGCGGGGCGACGCGGCGAGGCTGGTGGATGCGGGGCGACGCGGCGAGAGGCTAGCGATGGTGGCTCTCTTGCAAGCAAACAACATATTTGTTCGTTTGGGACTTTGTGTGAAAGCAAACTAGGTTTTTACCATTTTATATTTTATATTTTATTTTTTAGTAAAAAAATCAAACTGCAAAAGGGGGAAAAATCAAAAAATCAAAAATAAAATAAATCAAGCCGGTTTGACCAGTTTTTCCGGTTTGCCCGGTTCACCGGTTCCCGCCCGGTTCAAAACGATTCACACCCGGTTCTTGAGTAGCCAATTTTTAGAGTTAACTCGGATCGGAAATCTGGCCGGTTCCCGGTTCAACCGGTCCGACCGGCCGATCCGGTCCGGTTTTCAGAACACTGCTTTATATCTAAATTTGGAGCGCTAGAAAATTATTCTTCCTTCCTTCTATTAATGAATCTCCTCTCTCCTCATCCTAACATAAGATAAGAGAGAATAATTAGCAACATCGGACAGAATGATTATCCTGCGGACTTAAGACAAGCACGACGTTTTCTTTGTTTTATTATAAAAAAACAAAATTCAAACAATTAAACATAACTTTTATATAGACAAACTCTAACTCATAAATATTTAATATATCAAAAATATTTTAAATATCATAATAATATAAATTACTAAAAATAATTTTAAAAAGATATTCAGATCTTCCGAAGAAATCTTAAATAGTATTTTTCAGATCTCTTATCTGTTTCAAAAAATTATGACTACTCAAATATTGAATCTTTTATGTTAAGACATGGTGAGAGGATATAGAGAGTTTCAAGGATATAGAGAGCTTCAAGTTCTACAAATTGGATGTCAAATGTGAATCTCATTTACTTTGACAATTAAGTTTTTTTTTAAATTCAGATATCTAAGTCTTTCAATCTGATTAATTTTAGAGATCATTGATTTAGTCCCACAAAAAAATTTCATTGCCTGCCAAAATAAATCCGAAAACGCAAGTGATCATCCACACAATGACCCAGTAATCCCAATGGTTCAAATGTGGGAGATGAGTTTTGTGCGCTCCCTTGGTGCATGAGAATCCCCAAGACATGCTTAACACTACACCATTGGCTCGGGATTCCAAGATCACACTTTTATTTTTAGCTAGCACTAGGTATACAACCCTTCAAATTGACTAAATCGAGGGATGATTGGCTCGGCTCTAAGAAAATTTTTCATCGACGATCAGGATAAATCCAAAAGTGTTTATAATGGGTAGCCCAATAACTCGAGATCTCAGATTTATTATTTCACTAGACGTAAATATCATGTTGTGCATTGTAGCTAGAATTGAAGTATAAATGCTTGAAAGATTACATGGACGTTCATGGTAGCCCGGGGCTCATAATCTTGTGATTACATAAGAGCACATCCTCATTCCATCTACCATGCCTTAATCGTGTGAGTTTGCCATCACCTATCATCATCCTGATATTCCAACTAAAGTTTTTAACCACTAAAATGATCTTCCAAACATAAGAACAGTCAGAAGTTGTTGAGATTTGCATAGAGTTCTAACAAAAGATTCCTCCTGGGAAACTGAAAGTCGGAATCTAATATCTTTGGACATCGATTGCATATGAGTGTTTTACTAATTTTCTTGGAAGGTGGGGCATCGAACCAAAAAGGAGACTGATCTTGGAATCATGTTAAATATTATCTGATAATATTTCTTTAATTTTTTATTTATCCTTGCATTTAGCTAAATTTTAATAAAGTTCCTCTCAATTTAATTGAAATATTAATTTCAATTAAGAGCGTAAATCGTGGAATAAAGGCTTTAATTATTGTAGTTTCAATTAAGTCACTCCTTTGAAATTTAAATTGTTTTTTAAAATTATCTCCAATTATTTTAGCATTTAATCACTACATACATTTAATGCTATGGATAAATTATAAGTTTTACTTAACAGCCTCATAGATATATTAATAATAAACCCAATCGATTAAATCATTTTCACCCTAAAAATTGTCAAATAATATTATGTTAAATAAGCCTTTGTTTACTTCAGCAGATAGGGAAGGCGAGGAAATGACAGAAAAAAACACTAATGCAACCACTTGACCGACCAAATGAATCTTGAAATACTACTAGTTGTACATAAAATTCAATGCGAAGAATCTCATTGTACAAGATCAATGTTGTGCCACTGATGACGTCTTAGGTCTACTATCCATGACAATTCAGTCAAGATTGTGCATGTAGACTGAAAGAGATTAAATCAGAAAACTTTAAGCACACTGAAAAGAAAAGAAAAGGAAAAAAAGTACCACTCTAACTTTATTTGTAGAATCAGATAAGATCTACTGGTTTAGCACTAAACTAGTTGGCTGTGGATGTGGTGAGCTAAGCAACATCCAATGGTAATATATTATGGCCATTAAAATTAACTTCAGCCTTAAAAACAAAAGCATGGTCTCTGGAGACCTGCAACGTACGTAAGTCTTGTTACAACAAGTCACAATCCCACAATTTAACGACAATAAAAGCTGCAAGTGTTGGTAATTCTTTAGGAGATTGCTGCAAGCTATAATAATCTCATACCGAGCTCCATTTGATCTTGAATCAGCCTGTCCTCCATTTGATCAAGTCGTAGCACATATTTAATGAGTGCTGATCGTCCAAAGGTAGAAACAACAGTACTTAGATACCAACTGACGCCATCTTAAACAGTCCAAACACATTGCGGGGTGTCAGTTCTTGGACCGGCAATAGTGCGGTAGATGTAGAGCTTCTCGACTGGGCAATTATCAGGCTGTGCCACCAGCGGTCCTCTCCCACTCTCATTGATGACCTCCACATTTAGCCGTGGCATAGCCCGGGCAAGCTGTCTGCATGCCCCCAATGTCACAGAGCATGATGACATCCAAAGGGATCGCATTGTCTCCAGTTTAGATGCATTCTGAAGTAATGGCTTATCACCAAATGGGCAGTCCCTGATCTCCAGCTTCCTCAAGTTCTTGCAACCAGAGAGAATGTAATGTAGACCCATATCTCCATCACCGGCAAAGGCTATTGAAAGCATCTCAAGATAATTTGCAGAGGCCCCAATGGATTTAAACACGAGGTCAGTGAGAAGACCAGATAAGGAGAGTCGGCGGAGATCCTTGCAGGATTCTACAATTGCACTGAAGCCAGTATCTAGGGACTCTTGAGTGACATAATCAGGGGTATGAGGCTCAATGATGCAAAGACGAAAGCACGTAAGATTAGGGCGATTCTTTGCAACAGTAACGAGCGCTGCATTTGTCATCTGCCGACAAAAATAGAGAACAGAATGGAGCATCGGGCAACCCGCAGAGACAGCAACAAGACCTTGTTCAGTAAGAGAGACAGGCTCTGCTGCATCATACGGATCAGAAGGGAACACCCGCAATTCTTGAAGGAGCTTGCATGATGATGCCACAGCAACAAGGCCACTGTCTTCAATTAAATCCATAACCTACAAATTTCGTGTCAGCAAGCAAATTAATGACCAAGTGGAATTTTATATGGCCGAAGAGAGTCAACCTAAACTACAGCCAGCTATCAAAATTTCATCTTTATGTAATCTACCAGTGCAATTCTATTTCTTTCATGGTACAATAATCATTGCATTGTTTTATTAGTAGTTGTTAGATGAGATGAAAAAGATGTGGAGAAAGGAAAGAGGAAACATGCAAGCAAATGGACCAAGGAATCAAGCTTGAGAAGCTGTGCTTCACTATCAACTTGTTAACGGAACATACAAAAGAATCATGCAGTTTCTCTTAAAAGTTAGAAAAATGAATGGTTGAAAATGGAAAAAAAAAGAAGCATATACCAATAATCGTCGTAGATTTTTGCACCGGCTGATTAGCTTTACGAGCTCTGGATTCTGAACGGTAGCATAATTCAAGTTAAGTGATGTAAGACCTTCACAAATTGAGTAGACTGCTGGAAGATAAGTTAGTCCAGGTTCCCAGAAACCAGAAAGGTTTCTCAAATTTTTACAGCCTGCAATTGCCGACTCAAGCCTAGAGAAAAGCTGTGGATTATGACGTGCAGAAAACTTGCCAGTTCCAAGATCCATTAGCTGAGGAGCTCTCTGTAAGAGTCCAACAAGCCTTTCTAGAGGCACAGAATGGTTGAGTCTGAGGGTCATGATATTTGAACATCTACTAATGAGGCGTTCAAGAATAGAGGCATTCACCTCGCCTTCTAAGCAGGCAAAATCCAAGGCTACTAAAGAAGTAAATGACTCTGGAAAATGGCTGATCCAGTTCAGACAAGTTTCTTCCACTTCACTTTCACGTAGGTTTAACTCCCTAAGATTCCTGGCATCATAAAAAAACATACAGAAAAAATTGAAATCCAAAATATTATTTTCATTTGCCATGAAGGTATCACTACGAATATAGTTTTAAAACATAAGAAAGTGTAAAATGTGTAGTTCATTGTTCTTTTGGAAACAAGTTTCCAACAATCTGAGTTTGATTTGCTATGTTAGAGGATGAAAATATAATGTTCTACTTATCCTTCTTAAATACAAAATATAAAGTGGTTACCAAGTAACATTCACCTGAACATGTACAGTAGAATTGTATGTCATTCTAAGAAGCAAGTATGATTTACAACCTGTGCGTATACATGCCTGCATATGTACGCTCATACAGCTACCTTTTTAAACTCAAGGATAGAATATTAGAACATTTCCACTCTCCTCTATTTGTTGGTTGCAGAAGTACTGACTGCTGTTCTCAACAAATCTGGGCAAATAGGATCTACATAATTGTAGTACTAGCACCCACAGTGAATCTCTTATTATATATATGCGATTAGGGCTCTTCTCTCCATTGTTATTTCTCATCTTTCAGTTGTTAATTGAAATTTGCTGCTTCCAAGTCTAACCATGTTTACTTGGTGGGGCCAAGTATCTTGCAGCCACTAAAATTTTTACTAGATTACTGTGAACTACAACAAGCTTATTCATAGTTAACTAACTCCTCTCTCAATTACATGAAAGTAAACTAAAAACACATTCTATCTTTTTGTAGAGACATACATTCTAAATAATAAGAGTAATCATGTTATGCATGGTGTACCTATCAACTTTGGTTTAAACTTGTTCATCCCAACCATCTCGGTATCCAAAAAACATAGAAAGGGTATCAACAAGAAAAAACAAGTTCTCCCCAGAGCAAAACACTATGCAGAAGAAAGCAATAAAAATAGTTTTCACTTTTGTGAATATTAGAAAAAATACCACCTAACTGATTCCAAATCAATCTCCTTGTTCAAGATCAGAACCTGTCTTATTGCCGAGTTTCAATCTCCAATGTACAATGTGTAAAGTTTTTATTTGCTCTTCCTGAATTCTGATACTGGAAGGAGAAAACAAATATTGTGACCTTGGAAATATCAATTTCTTAAAACTCTTCCTTATTGTCCCTTGCAGGGAAGCCCTTTAAAAGATATAAACTAAGGTTTACCTATCATTCACTCTCTAGTATTAAAGATCTGAAGAGCCTCCCAGAGTTCAATCTTCCAAGGAGAAGAGCGCTTTCCATCAGCATGTCAGACACAGATTTATGAGAACATTTATCAATTATATGATCTAGATTCTGTTAATCAAGCTGTTTGTTATTGAGTCATCAAAGAACAAAAAACAATAGAAGATTCTACAAGCATAAATCACTAAATCAGAAAGAGAACCGTATCTTTAAATATCCAATAAACCGATCAGGATTCAGGAAAAAAGGGCTCACGCCCACACTCAGTTTTACTTGCTTGTAGAAACAAAATTATAAGCATCAAACAAAATGTACCGAATAATGGCAACATATTTCTAAAGAAACTAGCAGAATGGTTGTCAGCCGCATTTTTACCGCCAGATCCAAACACAAAAAAATAATTTTCCAGGTCAGAACGCCAAGTCCCATCACAAATCTGCATCGAGAGTTAGAAGAAAGGGGAGACAAACCCTACCTACAGTTGGCGGCGATCGCAGCAAGTCCAGACGTGCTGAACCCGTCGCAGGAAACGAGAGACAGCACCTTGAAGTTCTTGAAAGACCTGGCAATGAGATCCAAGCAGTCATCAGAGACCACCATCCTCTTGAACCGGAGCTCCTCTAGGTTCGGCCACCCCTCAGCCATTGCCTCCACCCACGCTTCTGCTCCGCCTCCCCAGTCGCTGGGCACGAGGTTGAAGTCAGCGAAGTGGGGCTTCCCCTTGATCACGGCCGCTCTCACCTCCGGGAACAGCCGCACTGCCACCGTCGGTGCCACCGAGTAACAGTTCCCGACGAAGACCCGCTTCCGCGACCGCCTCTCGATCCGGTTCCAGTTGCGGCAGACGAGCGCCGTAGCGTTGCGGTCGGCGTCCGACGTCAGGAACGAGAACACGTGCTCCCACACCTCGTCGGGGAACATAGCCGCCCACCTAAAGCGGCCCACCATCCCGGCCGCTTCCGCCGGCGATACTAGGGTTCCAGGCCGGGGGACGGCAATGCGAGGACGCGGTCCGAGGAAAGACTTTTCATAGAGGAGGAGAGATAGAGGTAGAGAAATGGGGGGATGACGATGGTCTCTTCTCTTCTTTAGCTTCGAAGCGAGCTCGGACCACGAGATGGACGGTCCCCATGCCCAACTGCTGTCAGAAACGAGATCTGGGCCGTCCGATACGTTCGGTGGGACGCGTACTTATCCGCATGGCGACGGCGGAGCGACATAACGGGAAACGAGTCGAGGATGGCCGCGTCAGTTCCGCGTTTCCCCCAGCAGTCCGGGAAACCACGACACGAGCTGGGAATCGGGGGCCGGGATCGGCGTGGAAATAGAGGGAGCGCGGAATCGATAAGCAGAGAAGGAGCGTACGGTGGATGTGAGAGCCTGGTGGGGCCTCGAACTCCGTGCCGTGATTGGACGGTTCGGATGAGTGCAGTGATTGGTGGGTATATGTGAGGTGGGCCTGCTCTGACGTGATGGGAGGAGGAATCTTTTTCTTTTTGAACCCACCACCACCGCCATCACCATGAGAGAGAGGAGTGGTCCACCCACTGGTCCACCGGGCAAGATAGAGAGTGACATTTTTATTTTTTCCTAAAAAATTAAAATATTTTTATCAAAATAATAATTATTTTACATAAAAGAAAGCCATGGGTTTTATTTATCTTATTTATTCGTCTCTGGCTATTTCTACTTTGATTTTCCAGTTTGACGTCACATTGTTGGAATTTACACTAAAAGAAAAGAAATAAAGAAAATTTTGCAATTATTATCTAACTTTAGTTCAAATTGCTTACATTTTAATTTGATTTTAAGTTTTTTTATTTGAGTGAAGAGAAAATTATAAATCTTTATGTATTTATTTATTCATCTATTTTGTACCTCCATGATAAATTTATTAACATTTTATTTTAAATTTCTATAAATTTTTTTTTTTGAGCTGTTAAAGTGATGTGTTTATTTTGTTGTGATTTATAGACAAATGTGTCCTTTCAATTAATAAATTTGAAAGGAACAGAGAATCTTAAATAATGAAGTCAAAGTTAGTGTCGACATTGGTAACAATGACATTTTATTTGCAATATCTATTTTATATTAAAAACAAATTTTAAAAAAGACGATTGAAAAGAAAAGAGAATCTTAAATTATCAAGTCAAGATTAGTGTCAACATGGGCAACAGAGACATTTTATTTATAAAAATAAAAATCGCATATGATAAAATGTAAAAGATTTAAATCTACACATGGAAAATGTAAATATGAAACTTTTTTAGTTTAATTGTCAGTAATTACCTTGCTGCTAATCCTGTATTTTATCATTTTCTTTTTTCTCCAATATACTCCAACTCTCCAAGCTCTCCAACCCAATCAGAAAGAAAATGGAAATGGTCAAACGAGTCAGCTTATTGAGCTAAACAAGAAGATCAAGCCAAATGTGTTAGCCTATAGAGCTAGGATTGATCGACTCGGTTGAGATAGTAAACTAGATGAGCTGAATTGACTAGTTGAGGCAGAAAAAAATAGATGTTATATTTGAATTTGATATGAGAGAACTTGGAGATTTTAAACCATTAACCATGACTTAAAAACTTGATTTGAAATTCTTTCGATATTATTTAAATTAAAATTTGCTTTAATTTGAGAAATATCAATTTTAAAAGCTATCAAATGAGTGGTCTTTAATATGATTTGAAGGAACTCTCAAAATATATATATATATTTATATAATTTTGAGGTTAATTGACTTTGGCCAGATGTGGAAATTTTAATCTCAAATCTAAAATAAATTTTAATTAAATCTTTTTCTTTTAAAACAAAGATCATTTAAAGGCGTTTCACCTAAATCCTAAACTTCCAAAATGATGTAGCGACACCATGTTTTTTTTAGTTCTCATCCCCTAAATCCTAAACTTCCAAAATGATGTAGCGACACCATGTTTTTTTTTTAGTTCTCACACTAATAGAATTTCCTTAATTTACTTCGTATATTCACCGAAGTCATAGATAGATAATTACCGAAGTAGACGCACGTGAAGTAAAAAGGAATTATTTTACTTCGTCGTATCACTGAAGTCATATCCATGAAAATAGCGAAGTCTTTTACCGGTTCAAAGAGGCAAATCGATTCAGATTTGGACCGATTCCGAAGTAAAAACTTATCCTTTACTTCGTTGGTTTTGTAAAGTGCTGAAGTAATCGATGATATATAACTTTACAGTTTAAATTGATTGTCGAAGTAAAAAAATATCTGTTGCTTTAGTAGTTTTGTAATACGACGAAGTAATAGATGATACGTAACTTCACTGTTTACATTAATTGCCGAAGCAAAGATATTTTATAACTTCGCCAGTATTTATATTTATCGAACAATTATATCAACTTAAATACATTAATTATATTAAACAATTATTCATTCAAAATGATGAATATATATCAACGAATCCATCAATGCACAAGTATATATCCACAAATCCACAAGTATATATAACCAAAATATATATCCACAAGTATATCCAAAATCTATAATGAAATAACAAAATATGTGTAGACAAATTCACATATGAATAGACGAATTCACTCCATTCACTTCTGACACCATCATATGAGTAGACGAATTCACTCCATTCACTTCTGACATCATCATATTCGAATTGTTGGTAATATTGATTCTTGATTGTTCCTGCAAACTTTTATGCAAAAATACAAAATGTATTAGATTCATCCAACTGTAATAGTTTATCTCAATCATAAACCAAAGCATATAATAAAAAAAATATTACCATCTTTTCCAACTGTGGATTTTCATATTCAATTATCTCTTTCATATACCTCATCACACAATACTCACATTCAATAGAATCACTTTGGTTTAGATTACCCTACAATGAAATAGAAAAAGAAATGTAATGGTCACAATCCAAATTATAAGAACTATCCATTCATATCTTCATACATAAGCACAATACATCCTGTTAAAACATGGTCCTTTAGAGATACTCTTTGAGGGATTGTACATCTTGACCCCACTATATTTTAAAAAGTAAAAAGTTATTTTTTTCCATATTTGTAAGTGAATGCATTCGAAATCAACATAATCTACTACCTACTTAGTCACTATAGTTTTCCATGCATCGTCGCGATTTCTGTTTGACAAAGAGTTCAATAAATATATCATATTTTTATCTTCATTGACGATAGTCAAAATCCAATGGTACTTGGAAAAATTAAAATATAACATTGATTAGTATATAGTAAAAATCAATAAATAGCTAAAAATATTACCCAGTGTCAAATATCAATAAATATACTTACATGCCATAGGTAATGTTTTTTCAATATCCTTAAACTTGTCGCGCTGACCAAGAACATCCAACAGAGCAAATAGTTGAGGTTTCCCCTTCTTCTACAATTTAAAATATTCATATAAGTATTATAAATTAAACCATTGTCCAAGCAACATATATAATATTTGCAAACACAAAATCAAGTGAAAACTTAAAGTACCTTGACTGATATGTAGTAGGAATCGATAAATAATTAAAATCTTACCCAACGTTGTATGAGATAAAGCAGATGCTATCTCTATTTGATGATTTCAACTGAGCAGCAATATGTTGTGACAATTTACTACCATCTTCAGACACACCGCATGTAGGTATGTCGCCAGGATCTACAAATGAGATATACTCAGTCCTATTTTCTTTTTTCAAGTATTTATAAAGGTAACTGTATTCACACAACATATATTAAATGTTTTAGCATAACCAAGCTACCTAATTTATGATTAATATTTAAGAGCATCATGAAAGTAAGATTATAAATAAAATAAAATATATGAAAATATGTGCCCATGTAACAGTATTGTAATATCAAGATAACATATGGATTGAGTATCATACAAAATGAAGCAGAAATCAAACTCATGCAACTACATGAAAGCAAATCATAGAGATAATTATGCAAATTCATGGAACAAGAAACTAATATAAGGAAATAAACAATTTTGTGTAAAAAGATATCAATGGATGCTTATATATTGACCGTGAACGTAAAACTAATATAAGTAAAAAAAGAATTTTGTGCAAAGGTAAAGACATCAAGGGATGCTTACATTCTGAGATATAACACTAATACATGGAAGCAAATCATAGAGATAATTGCCTCATCAAGGGCATCAAGGGTAAAGATTTGATGAATAATAGCATAGTAATAGACACATAAGAAAAAAAATTACTATCAAGTTCATGAAGATGTAGTTCACCATTGTCTCCATCTGTGGAACTTCATCTAAGACTATTTCTTTCATGTAGCGCATTACACAATATTCACATTCAATACTAGCATTTGACATTCAAAAAAGATTATGGACCATAGGCTTATGGACCATTAATACACTAAACAGAGAGCACTGACATGGATGCTCATGAAGTAATTGTGTCACCAGACAAAAAATATTAGGATGGTCAGAAATTTACCCTTTTGGTCTTTTCGAGGTCAAACTCGACATGTTTTATCCGATCCCAAGATTCAAGTAGGGAACGCTCTTTCTCAAAAGGGATTTGAGTTGGTTTATTGGTGAGCTCATCTAACATACTTTCTAGCCTCTGCAGTCACTCTAAAATAGGAGTCAATTGATCTTCAACGATTTTCTCGGTTGATCTAAGTTGAACATCTGAAGGACGACTGTTGTTCAATCTCCCTTCTTTTAAGCCAATCACATGGATAAATGATAGAACTTTAACAAGAAAAGCTATTATCAATTTTCCAAGAAACTGAACTTAGTTTCTCCTGAATCTCTCTCGAGGAAAATGTGATTTCCAATGCTTAAATTATCTGGTAACAGAAAAAATGGGGGATATCAACTGTTATATCACATACTTGTGGCAATATAGAAAAAAATACTGAATTTGTTCAAAACATAGTTCGAGAATTAAGTATCTTCTGAAAAGGTTTCCTTTATAACATTGTCATGTTCAAGAGTTCAATTCAATCCATTTTGGAGATGATAATCAGTGGAATATCATTAAGTTCCAAACAGGATAGCAAAGAGAACTCACTTCTTCACGAACTGGGGCTAAACGACTATACTCAACAGATCTAGAAACATGATCATCAACATCAGATCCAGATTCAAGTGTCCATGCACTACTATTTCTTCCCTGAATTAATGGCAAGCATACTCAGTTGCAATAGTATTCCAAATGCATTCATATCAATGTAGGAATTGAAAGCTCATATGCTGAAATCTAGATCAGTAAACACTTGCCTTTGAAAGATATGGGCCAGCAAAGACCTCTTCACCACCTGACATTCTTCTAGTATGCCTCAATAACACTGCTTCAGCATTATATGCAAGCTAAAATTTGGAGAGTGACAAAAAATAAATAAGAGTGACTCCTTTTTCTCTTGAGCTTTTCAAGAAAAAAAAAACAGTACCAAGACACTCAAAACAGACAAGGTCAATTATATATAGCTTACTCTTCTGTAGTGGGATAAAAACATGTGTAATTTCAAGCCACTCCTATCATGTTCAAGTTTAGAAACTTGATGCCTCTATTAGACGTTTGAGGAATCAAATCAGGTAGTTTCACTAGTTGAAGAGAAAAGTATTAACACAGATTACTTAAAATTAAGAGTATTCTATTAGTCACCTTCTAAACAAAAGCTGGTTTATTTAAAGTGAAACAATGTTATTCCATAAAAGAAGTTGAATCAATCATACCTAGTGGCCTCTTTGAATCAATCTTACCTGGGCATCAATGTCATTTGATCTGCAAGGTCATTTGCAGACACGATAGAAATTGAATCATTGACCGATCTGAGCCGAATGAAACTGGACACAGATGATCCACCTTGAACGATGAAGATAAACCAAAAAAACTACGCCCTTTTCCTACTCTTCCTTTTGTCATCAAAAGGGTCTTGAAGGGTCTCGTTTCTCCGCCGCTGGCCCGCCTCCCTGGTGGTAATATGAACAAATACGTGAAGCGGTGACGGCGATACGCAACATCTACTGGCGTCTTCCGAGAATGTAGGTGTTGCAAAGCATCTAATGAGAGAAAAAGAAATCGCTGTAAGAAGAAAAAGAGCAGGTGTGCTAGGAGAAAAAGAGGTCTCATGCCTTAGGGTTTTGGCAAAGTAGGGATCAGATGGATAAATATTAACCGGTTCAATTTATGTTTTAGCGATTCAAACTTATTACTTCATCACTTAAAAATATAAATTTTATTTTAAGACTTATTACTTCATCGAATAAATATTACGAAGTAAATTGTCACTTAAAATTAGAAGTGAAGTCCACTTTTTTCAACCTATGAAGTCTAAAATCATATTTACTTTATCATTTTTATAACCGAAATTGATTACTATATATTACTTTGTAATTAATAATCGACGAAGTAATCACTGGCGAAGTCTATCTTCAAAATTCTACTAGTGGCGTCCCAGGATTCATGCCCCATTTGAAGGAAAAATTCTTACAAAATACACCGTAGCTAGGGATCATACCGTAGAAGCCTAGGATAGCGACTAGTCACCTTACCGCTGCACCATAGCTCTGGAGGCATTATTATGGTATACTAGAATAGACAAAGAATGGATGTATACAGATAGATTATCAAGTGAATATGCAGTTGGAGTAGAGTCCTTCTTGAAATTTTCAATGGAACATTCTGATGATTCTAATACAATATCTTGTCTATGTACAAAGTGTGGTAATTTAAAAAAGAATAGTATTGATGTTAAAGGGCTCATTTAAGAAGTAATGGTATGGATTTAATATGCATAATGTGGATATGACATGGTGAAAAATCATCATTTGGCAACTTAAAGAGTGGTAGTGCGCAAACTCAATGAAGCAAACATAGTTTCTTTAATGAGAACATTGTAGATATGGTAAATACGATATATGAATATGATGAGAATCCAACTACATTCAATAACTAACTCCATGATGCCGAGAACCCTTTATATCTAGGATGTATAAAATTTATAAAATTATCGGCCTTTGTTAAATTGTACAACCTGAAAGCCAAACATAGTAGAAGTGATAATGTATTCACAGACATTCTTTCTTTGTATAGAGAAAGAATATACTGTGTCTATTACATAAATTTTGTATTTTGATTGGATTCATTGAGATTTTAGTTGACAGTGTAGTATAGTGATACATACCATGCCTAACATTAATGCATTATATTACATTAAATTTAATTATTATATGACAGAAGCTCCCACATGCCATATCTTGGCAAGACCTACCCATTCTAACTATTGACATAGAGAATACTACTGCCCCTTGACTTTCAGTTTCAACATGATGCTTTAGTTTCAATTATGTGAATCATATACAAACTTAAACTATGAACGAGATTACTAATGACAATTATGGTTGTTATGTTAGCTAACTACTATGGAAACTATGATAGATAACCATGTGTTTCTACTTATCCTTCTTTTACACAAGATATTAGTTAAATCTCTTACACAAGTTAATTGCACCAACCTCTGATAAACTGATTGGATAAAAGTAGTCGTAATGTTCTTTAGGCCACTGCCTAGAAATCCTATCTGAAGACTAGTTTCAGCTTAGTAGTAGGAATAAATCAGCAAGAAGTTCAAATTAAAACCGAAGTTTTCATGCATCTGTTCACTTACATGCTTATTAACTTCGGCTTAAAATTTTATCTTCAAAAATGTTATAGAGAACTTTAATTGAATTAAATTCGGTCATGTTCAATGTCACCACATTTTCAACCTTCATTGTCTTTGTTTCGCGCATCTATACTTATATCATTACTGAATGATTTGTTTACCGATCAATCAAATTTTGTGATTAGCTGGCAGCTCTATGGAACCAAGTAAAAGCAAATGAGGAAGTAAAAAATTTAATAAGGGAAAGGCAAAAATAGACGCCTCAGAATTAAAAAAAAGATTCAAGAGGCACACAATCAAACAAAACGCCAAGAGGTCCTATAAACATGGATAGTATTTCAAGATTACAAACAAAGAGCATTGTACTGGAAGTTAGTTTTAACAATATAGGGTAGCCAATTGGTGAAAATGCAGCCAAAATGCAAAGTTCCCTTGGCAAGATTGCTTGTGACAAAATACCAATATGTTACGATAATTTGAAGCATGTTCCTATTGACATCAAGGAAAAAATGTTAGACTAGGTAGCAGATGAACCTGGGGTGATTGGCCGACCCCACGAAAATTTTCCACCGGTCACCAGGGTAAATCGGGAAGTGCTCGCGATGAGCGGTCTAGAAGACTAGAGTCCCAGGGTTTCGCCCTATTTGGAGAAAAAATTTATGTAAAATACGTCATAGCTAGGGATTGAACTGTGGATGTCTGGGATAACGACTAGTTGCTCTACTACTACATCATAGCCCCGAGGGAAGCTGTTAATGTCAGTATAAATGATCATGTTTTGATTTTTCATATATAATCAAATTACTTTTTTTTGTTGTTTGTTAACTTTTAATTTAATATCAATTTTGTTATGCATTTGTAGATGATGTACAAGGTTGATCCTGGGTGGAAAAAAGGTTGTTTTAGCTCGACAAATGAAAAATGGCGTCAATGGAAATGTAGTATGACACAAAATTACTTTTTTCCCAATTGCAACAATCATGAAAACTTGAATCTGCCCCCTCCTAGATCTGGTATTCCAGTGGACATTTGGAGCATGTTCGTGATAACCTATTTGTCGGATAATTTTAAAGTAAGATAACATTGATTTGTTGTGATTGATAAAGGTTATCATTGATTTATTGTTTGTTTTTGTAGGGCATAAGTAAGAAACAACAACAAAGAAGAGCCCAAAATAAATACCCACATCGAATTTCTCGAAAGGGATATGCACGACTAGATGAAAAAATAATGAGCAATATTTAATTACCAAGTACAATAAATTTGTTAGCTTATTGAGGAGAAGTTTAAATATAATTGAGTTATTTGTTAATGTCATTAGAAGAATGAATTGTGTACTGATCATGAAATCAATCGAGCTATCCTTTGGAAGAAAGGTCGGCTCAATAAATAAAGAGAATTTGATGGTGATCAGTCGAGGGCAACCACCTCAAAAATTGTAAGCAAAATGTTAACATAGGGCTAAACCTTTTATGTTAATGGTTGTCATTTAAATGGTTATTTCAATATATATCATTTTTGTATTGTCGCATGATGCTATCTCACAGAAGAGGGAGGGAAAGCTAGTTGCTAGCGATTCAATATATGACATTCTCATAGTTGCTCTTAAATTCAATGAACATGATGGATATATAAGGGCAGTTAGAGCCTATATCACTCCAAGTGCATACTTTGGCTTGTCTAAATGGGGTTATGTATCTCAGAAAGCATTGTTTATTGAACAACAGAATGTTGTTGGAGCAACAAAAAAAATTATTGCAGCAGGATGAGCAGATAAACAAGTTAGAAGCAATAATTTTCAAAATAGACATGGTTGAGATTGATGAGAAGGGAAGTTGTAGCGTGAAGTTCCTGTTGGTGCCCCAGTTAGTTTTGATGTGATCAACTAAGTTAGGTTAGGTCCCGTTGGTTTTAATCCCTCTGCTAAGTGTGCAGGAGCTTAGGTACGGAGGAAGTCGAGTGTAAGATGTAGCGGACGAGAAGGATTGTGCGGGGAAGTGAGCCGACGGGCTCGGTACAATCCGAGGGACGCAGATGCTGCGGAAGAGTACACCGGTGGAGCGAGAAGGACGTGCGTGGTGTCCGAGGGACGAGAAGCCGGGAGGAAGGACGCTCGAGGGGCGAAAGGCCGGAGTCGGGTTCGGGTGAGCCTAACTCCGGTTGGCCGGAAATCACCCAGAAGACGAAGAATCAAAAAGACTAGTCCAAGCGCCCAAAAGAAAAGAGAAAATTATTTGGTGCCACGAAGGATCGAACCTGAGACTTCAACAACACACACTAACCCACTTACCATTTGGACTAAAGGGCGATGGCAGTAAAATGTTGCCGATATTACTACTTAGAGATTACAACAGCGACATGGAGATTCCAACAGCCATCTCGAGGAAAGATAAAGTTTTAATTAAAACAATTAAAACTTAAAGGATAATGTTTGTTAAAATACCGAAAATTTAAGGGACCAGAATGCAAAGTTGCCTAATCTTAAGGGCTTATGTCGGATATGAAAAACTCGGAGGGGCTAATCGCAAATGGTGCCCCTATATATTTGCCTTTTTCTTTTTCCTCCGCCCGTTGCCCTAGCACGCAGCCGAACCGACGCCGCCTTGCTCCCTATCAGCGTTCCCTTTCCTTCGCATGAAGTCGGCCGACGCAGCTCTCGCGAGGTCTTCGCCCGACGTCTCCCTCTCCCCGAGTCCTCGATCTAGACTCTCATCTCCTTGACTGTGATGACTCGCGATTGTTCTCGAGCTTTCCCCTCCTCGCCGGATCGCAATAGCAGCCTTCGCCCAAATCAGAGCGGAAATCGCCTTCGAGTTCACCATCGCTATCACCCTCCTTTCAATTGTAGTGGGTGTCGGGGAAGGACAGCTAGGGCGCGCGACCCCCACTGCTCGGTGTCCTATTGGGACTTCCCTCGCCGTCGCTGATCAACACGAGGCAGTGTTGACGCCTCATATCTTCTCCGGCTATAATCAGGTAAAGGGAATCTTGATCTAGGGTTTTGATGTGCTACGATCTTGGAAATTATGCTTAGAAAGTGATCTGTTGATTAGATTGTTAGTTGGAGTCCTTTTCCTTGGTTGGAATTTTGCTGTTGGGTTATGTTCTGTGTCTACCGAGGGTCTTGATGGTTTATCTGCTGTGTTGTTGTGTTTGATCTGGATGGTAGGTTTGGGAATTTGATGTGGTTTGGTTTTTGGATATGAATTGATCTGAGACAAGTTGTGGTCTTCCTATCGGTATATGATCAGTGAGTTTGATCTTTCGATTGAGTAGGATCCGTAAGGTTTTCTGGTATGCACTGTGTTACTAAGTGTAGATTCTTGTTTGGAAACCTCTCCTTGCCATGAGATGAAGAACTCTGCTTTGGAGTTTCGGCCATGGGCAGATTTAACCCAAACTTGATTTTGGGATTTGGGAGTGTAATAGGTTGAGTTGCCTTTAGTGTAACGGGATGATGAGGTGGTTCCGTGTTCTCTGTTGAGTCCTGGCTATGAGTTTTAAATTGTAATTCATATGAAGAATATTTTGGATGAGTTTGATATTGATTTTATGTTAATTGAGTTTGGATTAGCTTCTATGGAAGTTGGTGGTTAGTTCCATGAGGTGTAGGGGATTGTGTTTAGTTTTGCATGTGTACCGTGAGCTAGCCTTGTGCTAGGGTATCTGCCGTGAAGCTCCATTTGGAGTAAAGGCAAATGGTGTAGTTATAATTGAGGATTTAGCCCTATTACCGAGATTGCTATGGGAGAGATTTGGAATCCAAATTTATTAATCCCTGAGCTGCTGTGAGCTAAGAGATAGGAGTTTACTTGACTTGTGTTTAAGATTTGGGTTAAGTCTAACTTGAGCCAAGTTTTAATCCCAAATAAACTTGGCGTGTGTCGCTTAGCTAAACTTATTAATTGGATAAGTAGCTAAGTTGTATTTGTTATTTGTTTCTTAAATGCAGGGCATTGACTTAGTTCATACATTGCGGATATTTCCTGGATGCGGGGTTCTCTTCGCTTTCAGACTTCTTCATCGGAGGCGGGTATCTCTGACTTATCTTTTAGATTAGTCATATTGATATACTTGATATGCTATGTTTAGCGGTAGAGTAATGTAGTATTTTATACCTGCCTACCTTTGCGGATACTGTTGATGATATACCTGATAGGTGATACCTACACCATTAGGATCTAGGCTATGGTGCATTACTTATGATCCTTGCATATCATGTTGATATAGGTGGATTAGATAGTGGATGCTGTTTGACCAGAGTCATGCATCATCGTGCACTGTGCATCACTGTCGATCAGTGGCCCCTTATGGGTGAGTCAGGTCGACAGTCATTCTGACCTATCCATACGGCCACTCATGGGTTAGTGGTTGACGGGGTATGGGTAGTGTGCTCTGTGCTGCTCCGCTCATGCACTCATGGGTTAGTGAATCGGAGCGTGGTAGCAGGCAGAGGACCCTCCTTGAGTAGCCCATATACCAGGAGTTGAGAGAGATAAGTCTCTCCCCCATTTATATACATGGGGCAGGTGTTAACACTCAGATAGAGATATCCTCCGGAGATGACCTGGGGCTGATAATGATATAGCCAGGATAGGTGATGGCCTGGGGCAGATATAGATACCGCCAGGATAGGTTTTGGCCTGGGGCTGTTATTGATATAGCCAGGATAGGTGATGGCCTGGGGCGGATGTAGATACCGCCAGGATAGGTTTTGGCCTAGGGCTGTTATTGATATAGCCAGGATAGGTGATGGCCTGGGGCGGATATAGATATCGCCAGGATAGGTTTTGGCCTGGGGCTATTATTGATATCGCCAGGATAGGTCATGGAGTAGGGGTGTTACACCGACAGCATACCGTCTACTCGGTTGCTCAGGAGTAGCAGCGGCAGAGTACGGACGGCAGTCACAGCTCTACGCAGGAGGGTGGCCTCCGCTCAGCTTCCTCCCGTACGTAGCGGATGATGTCTGACCGGCGACAGAGGTGACCATGTCATTGCACCATGTGCATACGAATCTTTTGACACTTGCCCGTGCTTGTTATACTTGGATGTTGCATTTGTTTGACATGTACATACAGGAGACCCTTATGTCAGTTTCGACGACTCAACTACCTTGGTATGGTGTTCCTATCCCTGTTCCAGTTATGCTTACCACTGCATGTACCTGTGTTATTTCGATAGCATGTTACTCTATTGCTAGCTAGACTATCTTGTATATCTGATGAGATATTCGCTGAGTATTGTTACTCACCCCGTTAGCTCCCTGTTTTTATTTCAGGGTGATCGTCTGGAGTGCCCTGCAGCCTGTCTCAGTTTGCGTATTTCTTCGAGATGACTCCGGGATGTTTCTTTTACTTTATAGTGGTACATGTTGGTACTCATTTTCTGTTTCCGTTTCTTTACTTTTCCGCTGCTGTATTCATGTCTGGTCGTGTCTTTTTATACGGCGGTATAGTTGTACTTTTGTGAGCCATAGAGGTCTTGTGTTTTGCGTTTGTCGTAAGTCGTACCGGTACGCAGCTTTCATCGCCGTCTCGCTTTTGCTGATTTCAGATGGTTGTTCCAGCCCTATAGGCTGTGGTACAATCATCTGAGGTGGTCGTAGAGGTTAGGTTTCTGAATTGTCCGTCGGTCGAGGGAGTGGCAGTCCGGTCGGTATCGGACAGGCAGCTCCTCGGGGCGTGACAATGTTACATTATCCTTTAATCAAATCCAATGAATGCAGTTTAATCCCATCCAAGATCAACCATCCAGATTACATTCATGGATCAACGGCCAAGAGAAAAGTGATCAACAATCAACAATCCAGATTTATTCTCTTAGGCTATAAATAGACTTAGAGGTTTTGCTTTAGAAATCAATCATTTTATTCATTCTTGTAAAATCTCTAGCGTGCTATTTTTGTAAGGCTTCTCCGCCACAAGGAGATTTTTATTGAGCGTCCACTGCCTTGGAAGCAACGTTCTCAGTTGCGACCAAGTTCTTTTTTTAAAGACGAGTGCCTCCACTTTCATAATTTTTTTTCCCGTCTATTCACCCCCCTCTAGCCGGTCCAACCCGATCCAACATGTGGTATCAGAGCCAAGGTCGCCGCAGAAGGACTAATCGCCGACTGTAACAATTTCAAGAAAAATGGTTGGAGCCGTAATCTACCCGCCAAAATTTGAGGGGGAGTTCGCGATGTGGAAGCGCCGAATGCAGGTATTTTTTAAAACTGATATTGAATTGCTAATAATTATGAAAAATGGTTTTTCAGTTCCTAAAGGCAGCAACGGCAAGGATAAGAAATAGAGTTGTGGACCAAGAAGGAGAAATCAGACTTTGAAGCAAACGGCAAAGCTGAATTTCATCTACTAGCCGTTCTTCCCGCGCAAGAAGTTAATCGCATCGAGAATTACAACTCGGCAAAAGAGCTCTGGGAGAAATTCCTAGAATTGCATGAAGAGAAGAAGAAATCAGACATCGCCGCATTGAACACAAGGAAGATCCAACTCGATGATGAGTCCTCGTCAGAAGAGTCGGAAGGTCAAGAATACGCGGGACTTGCGCTGATGGCAAATCATCAAGAAGAGAGCACTGATGAAGGGGGAGAGACCTCAGAAGAAAGCGACGACGAAAGAGGAACCTCGCTTTTCGAAAGCGACCCGGTAAATGAGGTATGTCTACTTCCACCTGCTCGAATCTACTCGGTAATAAAATCCATGCTTAAGTCGATGAATAAATTAGAGATAAAAAACTCTGAGTTAAAAGAAAGATTTGGCACTGTATGCTCATCTGTTCTATCCGACCAATTAAAAATAGAAAATGAAAATTTGAAGAATCTAGTGGAGAAATTAGAAAATGATATTGCATGTTTAAGAATTAAAAAGAATTTTTATCCTGAAAATCTGAATTGGTATGTTAAAAATCATAAGGGCCAGATTAGGAAAATTCCTAGAAATTATATTCCTCCAAAGTTTTTGATTAACCCCGTAGATGAAAATTTATTTTGGGTTCCAAAATTTATTTTAAACTGATAAGTTTTTTTTGTGCAGAATTCTTTTACAAAAGTTATGTTAATATTTTTCAAATATTTTTGGTCAAAATTTTAAATTAAAATTAAAAAAAATAGATAAATAATTTAATTTTATTGATCTAATTTTTCATGATACAGATATAGTGGAAAAACAAATTTAAAGCTGAAATTTTTGTCTCAACTCATATCTTCATCTTCGACTTTGACAAAAATATTCAGATTTTTTTCATAAATGTTCGATTTTTTATGAAACGTTTATTGAAATCTATTTTTTTCAATAAAAAAAATTAGAATTAACTTCTGAAAAAATATGTCATTTTAAATTTGAAAAATTTGTGATAATGTGATTCTTTTTACTTAGAATATTTGTTATCACACTTAAAATTTTTCTTCTTCCCTAATTATATTTTCCCTTCCCTATTTTTTTTGTCCCATTTTTGCTGTGATCAAAGGGGGAGAGTAGTTCGGGGGAGGTTATGTACATGATTGCAAAATTTTTTATGCTTAATTCTGTTACAATACTATTATTGTTTGTTGTTTATCCCTAACTAAACTTGGGTTGATGCACATCAAAAAGGGGGAGATTGTTGGTGCCCCAGTTAGTTTTGATGTGATCAACCAAGTTAGGTTAGGTCCTGTTGGTTTTAATCTCTCTGCTAAGTGTGCAGGAGCTTAGGTACGGAGGAAGTCGAGTGTAAGACGTAGCGGACGAGAAGGATTGTGCGGGGAAGTGAGCCGACGGGTTCGGTACAATCCGAGGGACGCAGATGCTGCGGAAGAGTACACCGGTGGAGCGAGAAGGACGTGCGCGGTGTCCAAGGGACGAGAAGCCGGGAGGAAGGACGCTCGAGGGGCGAAAGGCCGGAGTCGGGTTCGGGTGAGCCTAACTCCGATTGGCCGGAAATCACCCAGAAGACGAAGAATCAAAAAGACTAGTCCAAGCGCCCAAAAGAAAAGAGAAAATTATTTGGTGCCACGAAGGATTGAACCCGAGATTTCAACAACACACACTAACCCACTTACCATTTGGACTAAAGGGCGATGGCAGTAAAATGTTGCCGATATTACTACTTAGAGATTACAACAGCGACATGGAGATTCCAACAGTCATCTCGAGGAAAGATAAAGTTTTAATTAAAACAATTAAAACTTAAAGGATAATGTTACATTATCCTTTAATCAAATCCAATGGATGCAGTTTAATCTCATCCAAGATCAACCATCCAGATTACATTCATGGATCAACGGCCAAGAGAAAAGTGATCAACAATCAACAATCCAGATTTATTCTCTTAGGCTATAAATAGACTTAGAGGTTTTGCTTTAGAAATCAATCATTTTATTTATTCTTGTAAAATCTCTAGCGTGCTATTTTTGTAAGGCTTCTCCGCCACAAGGAGATTTTTATTGAGCGTCCACTGCCTTGGAAGCAACGTTCTCAGTTGCGACCAAGTTCTTTTTTTAAAGACGAGTGCCTCCACTTTCATAATTTTTTTTCCCGTCTATTCACCCCCCTCTAGCCGGTCCAACCCGATCCAACAGTTCCCTCCTAACTTGGAGGTAAAATATGATCCTCCATAGACATATGAGATGAAAAGAAATAATGATGATGGCGATGTGGTTATGATTGACGAGCCCATGATTTTGAAGGTATCTTTAGTCTATTATTTGAACTTATCTTTAATCTCTTAGTATCCTTTTATGCATAGAGAACATGCCATAATTCTGTAGTTTATTGAATTAATATCCTTTAGTATGCATTTATGAAGTAATAGTGATCATGTATAATTCAATCACCCCTTTTGTATCTATAATTAATTAGCATTTTATTGGCAAAATTAGCATTTTATTGGTTGATTTTCCTTTAGTATATGTTGAAGCATTATATTTTTTCCTTCTAGGGTCAATCAGTTGCTTTGAGTTTGGAATCAGCAATCCATGTAGCTTTCGACACTGTTGTTGATATTGAGAAATCTGATGAGCATATTAATAGTGATCCAAGTAAGCACATAAAGCATTGACATATCACTATTGATCAAGCATTGGATGAAATATCTCCTTTGCCGGTTCCAAGCCCAGCATGTCAAAGAGTGGTCGATGTTATAGGATCACATGTAGCTTAGCCCAGACACTTGATGCATACACATCATAAAGAGGTAAATGTTATAATATCTTTAAATTTAAATGTACAAGTGTCTAACAAGTGTAGATTGCCAATTACTAGAAGCTGGAGGGGAAAAAACCTGACTTAGGTGAAAAGAAGCTTCATATCTAATCACCTAATGTCCAATCATAAGTAGTGATATCATCTAGTGTGCCTAAGTCATTGTGGTTGTTATATTGTTATTGCATGTAACGACCTTCTCTTCTTAACCTTAACCTTAGAGGGAGGTCACAATTTCTTCTTCTCTTATCTTTTATTTTCTTTTTCTTTTACATTGCTCCCAGTCGACTGATGATAGGTGCAGTCGACTGGTGCCAGTCGACTCCTAGGCCAAATCACTCCTCCAATCTTTCTGTTTGAAAGTTGGCCCTGGACCAGTCGACTGGTGGAACTACCAGTCGACTAATCAGTAGACTCTCAGTCGACTGAGACTGGATTTCACTCGACCAATCTTTCTGTTCCCTCGAAATCACTTAGGGCAGTCGACAGCTACCTTGAGTAGTCGACTGATACTTCTGAAAGTTCAATTCTAGACTTTAGAAACATAAGAATACGTCAAATAAAAATACTTCTACTTCAACTATAGTTAAAACTCATAATCATGTTACTTGTGCTAGTTCATGAACCATCTATAGCAACTCAAACTTATATCGTTGCGGAAATAATAAAATTAACACTAAACAAGTCTCATCCCAAGTTCTCACTCCACGATTCCGCCGCCACTGACATCAATCATCCTTTTGTTCGCCTCCTTGACTTACATCCTTTCTTTACCTTTATATGCAGTAACAGGTTGTAAACTATAAGCAAATTTCTTAGTAAGTAGACCATATTCTCACAAAACATGCAATCAAGATAAAACATACTCTTGGTCAAAAGAATGCTTGCTTTGAAAACATATGGAACTAGAAATGTCATGCTTAACAAGAATATGCTCATGAATACACTTGTAACAAATGCTTGCATTTGAAAACCTTGCGTGAACTGAAAAATGCTTAACATGCTTGGAACCAATGCTTGCTTTTGAAAACTTGAAAACTTGTATACTCTCATACTTTAAAATAGATAAACATCTTACTGTTAGGCCCAACATAGTATCAATGCGTGCATCCCTAATAAGTTTCAGGGTAGCTACCCACCAACCCTACTAGAGCGTCTCTACTAGGTTCGCCTAGATCTTTGTGGGCCTCGGCCCGGTACATGCTACTTAATAAAAGTAATATACTTAAAACTTGTAATGCTTGTATTTATAATGCTTACACTTTACATATCCTTTGCACTTAAAAAAAGTAGGGTTCCCAAAACTTATTTTGAGACTCATCAAGACCTTGGTATTGTACTTTCCTTAATGCACCTTACATGCCTTAGTCCCAAAACTCGTTCTAGAGCTTAGTAAGACCTCGGTCTTACTCTATACTTTTGTCGAGCACCTTGCGTGTCCTAATCCCAAAACTCATTTTGGGGCAAATCAAGACCTTGGTCTTGCTATACTCAGATCACACACACAAAAAGGCTTAGAATCAAGTTCTACAACAATTAAAATCATTCGAGAACTACTTTTACTACAGGTGAGTGATCTACTTACCTTGTTACTTACTAACTCACTAAACTAAGTGCTAGGGCTAGTGTGGAAACTTCCTTCGGGATCTCCCCCTCATCCAAGCCCTTCGCACCGTAGCCAATACTTAGGCACAAAGAAGAAAAGAGAAACCCTAGGTTCTCTTACTCAAGAGGAAGAAGAAGAAGTGAGGAAAGCTTTTGTTTCCTCTTCTTTCTATTCCTTTATATACTAAGTGGAAGTTGAAGCAACTTCCATGAAGAGGTGCTTAGGTGCTTACTTGCACATATCTTAAATTGTTTCCATATCCTAATGAGATGCTTTACCACCACCTAATGGACACTTAAACTAACCCTAAACTAAGGGTCCTTGGTTTGAGCCTGGCTCCGACCCCTTTACTCCACAAAAGAAATTTTTATATTTCCTTTTATTTTGAAAATTCTGAAAAATTTCCGGACGTTTGGAGGTGAAAACCCGAATCGGAGGCTACTTGGGAAAGCAATGTTACACTTTGGCAATTTGAAAAGCAAATTGAAGCATAGATATAAATGTGTTCAATGAGAACATTGTGTTCTTCTGATGGGAGTGATTTGTTAGCTCCTTAAGTTGATGGCAATGTTGGGTGTAAGGATTGAGCCATTGCTATTTTGATCTAGTTTATGGGGCATGTGCGCAAGACGTGCTAAGCAGCGACAGGAAATGTGGCAGCGCACAGGGGTTGTTTAAGCAGTAGTTGGACGGAAGGTCGACTTGGATTGCCGCAAACAAATGCCAAGATGGGATGTGTGGAGTCTGAGCATTTGTCCATCAAGGCTTGTAGGAAATGTGAGCCATGGCATGCAACGGGTGCATGCAATGCAACATGGGACGGGTGCAACATTTGGCATAGTGCCAAAGCAACTCGTCCATGGAGCACGGTCTGGACCAAGCACAAGGGTACAAACTGACCTTTAGTATGGTGCCAAAGCAATAAATGATGTGGATGAACAGTTTTATACATGTGGCAGGACAGTTGACAAAATTGTCATGCAACTGATTATAATTGCCAAAGTAACTTCGGCCTATATATTATAAATAGGGAATGTTAGGGTAATGGCAAGGTAGAGAGAATGAGAATATGTGAGCAATTGTATATCTACAATGACTCAACTTCGTAATCTTTTATCAAAATACAGGTTGAGAGTATTTTCCTGTACATTAAAATATTCCTTGCTTGTGCCTTTTGTGGGGTCTTTGAGTTGAGCATTCTCTTGTACTTTCGTGATGTGTTTGTGAGCCCCATCAAATGGTGAACTTAGTGGTTGTATAGAAAATTTCTTAGGCAAAAACTACTCCAGTGACACATAGTATAGATATAAAGATGCTTAATTAAGGAAACTATTTTTCTTTCAAATGAATTAGTTTTTTAAAATAAACTATTTTTCTAATAAAATTTTGCTTAATTTGTTCGTATAGATAATAATATATGAATTAGCATCATCAGATAATGATATAATCATCAGGTCTTGTAATAGATAATTAAAAATTTTAAAATTTAAATTTTAACTGTAGTGTATTTCGAACGATTTTTCTTTCTCGTGAGAAGCAGGTCGAAGAACTTTGGCCATTTGAATGATTTTCCATGCAAATCCATATCTTGTCCAATAAATCAGTCATTTGGTTGAAAAATACTAGGATACAATAATTGATGTTAGCGTTATAAATTACGATCGAGATGAGTAGAGCTAAGCTTACTTATATATGTACAAACATTTTTATTTACTTATCAAGCCTCGTTCATTAAAAATCATATTGAATTCAAACTTTTTATGATCAAGGTCAACCAATATCATTGTTGTACTTATGAATTAAGTTAAATTAAATGTTTATCTAATATGGAACCTATGTTATTTTGAACATATTATATATAAAAATTTTGATAGTATAAAATTTAAAAATTATTATATTTTATGTATTTAATAATTTTTTAAATTAAAATTTAAATAAATTAATAAATAAAATTTGTTTATAAATATTAAAGAATATATATATTATTGACTAAATATAAATAAATTTTATCGAAATTCCAATTAATATCCATCATTCTAGATTAATATCCATTATTATTATTACTATTAAATATTTATCCATCTTTATCCACTTCTGTTTTTTTCCATTTAATTGATTCCGAATTATCCTTGGTCTTTGCGTCTAAAGCAACCTCCATTATTAGGTTTAGCCTTCCATCTTACGGTTGACAAGCCCTCGCCCACCAATATTAGGTGCCTATTGAGAGTGATATTTGTCCGACGAATACCCCATCATACCCTCTGTTTCATTGAAACGTTGTGATTTCGCAAACTGGGTACGTTCGAAGTATGTACCAATGGGGATTCTGCTTTGCCGATGGCTAATTCTGTGAACTTTGCTTGATTTGTGACTCAGATAGGACCCACCAATTGTCGATCATATTATCCAATCATCAAGTGGGTATTTTATTAAAAAAAATAGTGACTCGTTCGCCCTGGTCAATTAATGGGCTGGCTCTTGCGTTTTCGCCTTCCAGGTATCGCAGGATGGATTCCCGCAAAACCCCCCTCCGCCTTCTCCTCCTTCTTCTCCTCCTCTTCTGCTGTCACGTTTCTCCTTCATCCTCCCGCGTTTCTATCACCGTTTCCCCGACGACCCTCACCCGCACCAGCCGCACCGTCACTGTGCGATGGTCCGGCGTCGAATCTCCTTCGGAGCTCGATTGGCTCGGCATCTACTCGCCGCCCAACTCCCGCAACGAGGATTTCATCGGATACATCTTCCTTCGAAGCTCCAGTAGCTGGCCTACTGGCTCCGGATCCGTCGAAATCCCCCTCGTGAACCTCCGCGCCAATTACGTCTTCCGCGTCTTCCGATGGACCGTCGACGAAGTCAACCCCAACCACCACGACCACGATCAAAACCCTCTACCTGGAACCCACCACCGCCTCGCCGTCTCGGAGGCAGTCATGTTCGAGGCTGCCGCATTGCCGGATCAGATCCACCTCTCGTTTACGGACCAGGAGAACGAGATGCGTGTGATGTTTGTTACGGCGGATGGGGCCGAGAGCTTCGTGAGCTATGGGCTAGATGCGGAACGGCTGGATCAGATCGTGGAAACGGCGGTGAGGAGATACGAGAGAAAGGACATGTGCGACTTTCAGGCGAATTCGAGCATTGGGTGGAGGGATCCTGGGTTCATACATGATGGCGTGATGAAAAATTTGGAAAAGGGGAAGAAGTATTTTTACACGGTAAGCAGGCAAAATCAATTTATTTCAACATTTCCTTGCATATTACATGCTATTTTACAGTGATTTACCCATCAATTTGTTTATTATTGGAGAGGATGAACTCAAATACTCCAATCAATCATTCCGTTGACAACCTCCTTCAATTAACCAATTTATTTCAATTAGTTTACCAGGATGATTGTCTTAAGAAGTATTCATATTTTTGAGTCTTCATCATCCTGAGTTCGATTGAGGTTGATCCCTTCATCACCAATAATTTTTTTCAATGATGATGTATTTTATTTTCTCCGTCGCTGCCACTGCAATACCCTGTTCCTCTTAGTTTTACTTTTGAGTTTAATGGGATGATTGTCGTAGGCGTTCATATTTTGAGTCTTGATTCTGAGTCGGATTGTGGATGGTCCCTTCATCACAATGAAGATGTGACTAACCAACTAATAACTTCTTTATGCTCCCATGGAAGCATCAAAGAACTTTTTCTCATCGTATATAATACCATGCCTAAGCTTATTGATATGTTTTTCTTGAAGAATGTTTATGTTTTAATTTTTTGTCGGATCTCATTATGTTAAGATGACGCCACTGTATTCTAGAATAACGCAACTTACTGTGCCTAGGCAACTGCATATAGCGTGTAAATTTAACTAGTGCAAATGAATCTCTATCAATATAGGCTGTAATGAAAATTGTGTTTATGCTCCTAGGTTGGCAATGATGCAGGGGGTTGGAGTCCTATCCATAATTTCATATCCCGTGACAGCGATTCAAATGAGACAATAGCCTTCCTATTCGGAGACATGGGAACTTATACTCCATATGCAACCTTCTATAGGACACAAGAGGAGAGCAGATCTACTGTCAAGTGGATACTTCGCGACATTGAAGCCTTAGGTGACAAACCTATGTTTGTTTCCCACATTGGGGACATCAGTTATGCCAGAGGTTTTTCCTGGATATGGGATGAGTTCTTCAATCAAATTGAACCTATTGCCTCCCACATACCTTACCATGTCTGCATAGGTAACCATGAGTATGATTGGCCATCACAACCTTGGAGACCAGATTGGTCCTACAGCATCTATGGGAAGGATGGCGGTGGGGAATGTGGTGTTCCGTACAGTCTCAGATTCAAAATGCCTGGCAATTCATCATTTCCCACATTGACTGGATCTCCAAACACTCAAAATCTCTACTATTCCTTTGATGCTGGTGTTGTGCATTTCCTCTACATGTCAACGGAAACTAATTTCCTCCAAGGCAGTTCCCAGTATAACTTCATAAAGGGAGATTTGGAGAGGGTTGACAGAAACAAAACGCCATTTGTTGTTATACAAGGCCATCGCCCCATGTACACTACAAGTAATGAAGTAAGGGATGGTCCAATAAGGCAGAAAATGCAGGAGCACCTGGAACCATTATTGGTGCAGAACAATGTAACTCTTGCTTTATGGGGTCATGTCCATAGGTATGAAAGGTTTTGCCCTATGAGAAATTTCAGATGTATAGATGTTTCCTCAAACTTCACATCCACAGGTGGTGCACCAGTACATGTAGTTATTGGGATGGGAGGACAAGATTGGCAGCCAATTTGGGAGCCAAGGCATGACCATATGGATGTTCCGGTTTTTCCTCAACCCGAAAGATCAATGTATCGGGGAGGCGAATTTGGTTATACACGTCTTGTTGCTACGAGGGAGAAGTTGACCCTGAGCTACATTGGAAACCACGATGGGCAAGTACATGATGTCTTGGAGATTCTATCTGATCAAACATTGAAGGGTACCATTGACAGCAATGAAAAAACTCTAAAAAATAGTAATGATGACCAGAAAACTCCAAGTAGTGATAAAGTTGCGTCAGTTGAGTCAATTTTCCCGTGGTATGCGAAACTTGCTGTTGCACTGGTTGCTGCCGTCCTTCTGGGCTTTGCTCTTGGATTTTTGGCACGCTACAGGAGGGATACTTTAGAACGGGCACAGTGGACTCCAGTGAAAATCGTGGAGTTGTAATATTCGTCAAAAGGATTAGCAGGAATCTTGGTAAACGAGATAATGAAAGGCTATCATCCTGTACTCTTATATATAAACTGCCACGCTCGTTTAGCACGGTGCCCAAATGAAGAGCAGTTTTTTCTGCTTTCTGGACGTTGTACAAAAAGTTCCTTCCCTCGTATATTATGTAACATGTGATGTTTTTAAGCCAAGTAAACTAAGGATCGATTGGAATCGTTCTCACGGCAGGGCCGGTTGATTAGAAAATAACAGATAATAGAGTAGAAATTAATTTTCATGGACATATTTGTTTAGATAAAAAAAACTCTACTAATCCTTTAGTTTAGTTATTTGACGGTTGATTTTTTTTTTCACATAGTTTAAAGACGGAATGTCCATATGAAATAAATGTAATTATTTTTTATTACAAAAGTTAGGATGAATAATTATTTATTCTTTATACATTACTGTAAAATAATCATTTGCATGCAAAATAATTTTAAAATATTTAGAAATAATTATTTTAAATTATAAAAATAATTCTTACTAATATTTAGAAATGTTTACCATTTTACCCATTATATCTTTCAAATTATGCAATTTGAATTTGATTGACCCAATCAAGCTGATTGATTATATCCAGAGACTTAAGCTTGTTGAATGGATAGGTGGTTGGGTGAGGCTTAATTAAAAGGCCAAATAGGTCAAGTTCTCTGTTTGCGTAGGTTGAATTGAGTAGCATGGTTGGTCCAATTGGTTGATTGAGTCATTTGATCTAGGTGAGTCAATTAAGTCAATCATCCAATTTAGTTTGTCTAATTAAACTGGTTGAGTCAGGCAGCTGGTGAGTAAGTCGACAATTTAGACTAAGAGATTCAAGTGGATCGGGCGATTTGATTGGTTGGTTTGGTCAAACTGGGTGCGTCAATTTGATAGGCCAAGGTAATTTATTTAGGTAGGTTGATCAATCCTCTCAAGGTGGGTGGGTGATTTTTTTTTGTTAGGTCAATCAAATAGTCGATTGGGCAAGTCGAGCGGTTTATTAGTCAAGTTGATTGGTCAGGACAATCAATTCAACTGGACAATTTGGTCAATCAATTTGGTGGGACTAACCACTTGATACAAATGGAGCAATCATGCTAGTTGGGTTTAGACTAATTAGGCAAATTAGGGTGGTTGGCTAGACAATGCAATTATACCAAATAGGGTTGTTATGTTAATCAAGACAATTGAGTTGATTGTGTTGGATGGCTGGGCCTGATAGATGTTGGTGCAATTACATTCCGAGAGATGATGTTCGACCAAAATGTTTTAATATATTGGACAAACGAAAATTTTACTTATGATATTATTGTATGCATTAAGTTTGTAAGGACTTTGTAGCATGTATGTGAAACTCGTAGAACTTGTGACTTCATGGAATTGGGTAATGTTGGTTGACGTAGTGCAACCAAGTTAGTTTGGTTGAACGCTCAATGCCCTGCTAGAGTTCTGAGAAGGATAGTACGGAACATTAAAAAAAATATTTAACCATTTTGAATAACATTTCCCATCAATCGTCGGAGTAAATCAAGAAGCGTTTACATCCGACGGGACTATAGGATGAAGAGTTGGAGCTAAATTATTAGTTTTAATGACAAGCATAAGAGATCGGCTTTGTAACATACCATATAATTGGTACATTCGAGGGATTGAGGATCTAATTAAAGGTATACTTTTGAATGACGTAAAGCTGCCCTTGGAGCGTAACATAAAGGTAAGCATATGATATTTCTAGCATAATGACCAGGGGTCGATCCCAGGACGTAATGATCTGCATTTTTTGCCCTATCATGCGTTTATTATCTGTGTACCTATATGAACTTCCCTTCATATTCATGGGGTCAATTCTAGGGAGATCGTTAAGATAACAGATCCATTTTTTTTCGTAAAGCTATGATAACTAAAAGAAAGTGAGCTATGAGAGATTGTGCAATTTGTAATATTTTGATTTGCACTTTTAGGTTATATAGGCTTTATTGAGAGCCTTTGACAGTACCTATATTCCAAACATGGGTTTGATGTAGGAGATTTGCGAAGATTTTTAAAGTGTAAGTTGAACAAAATTAGAGATTGAGCCGGCTGGGATGATTAGTTGATTACTTGGTCGATTTGAATTTTGTTTTTGACCAAAGCTTGCTTTCTCTATTTGAGTTGCCGGATTGTTGTTGAGTCAACTCATGAGACTATTGGAAAGATAAGCTCGTTAGGTCGGTTAGTTGAGTCAATAAATGGGGTTCAGTCAATTGAACAAAGTTCCAGTTGACTTAATCTTGTGAACTCTACAAAGGTTGGTAGAAAAGCTTCTTGTGTTCATATTCATCTTGGTCGATCGGATTCATTTGAGTTGACTAGAAGTGTTATTAGTCCACTAAATACAAACTTAGCGGATTGAATATTAGTTATTAGTTGATAAGGTTTTCTTATAAGGATTTAATCGATTGCTCGACAGTTGATAAGGTTTCACGATAATATATTTTTATGTTTCATTTTAATACAATTCTATTTCGAAATACTACTCTCATGTATTTTTATGATAGGGCGTGAAGTAGAGTAAAACGGAGATTGAAGATCAAGTTTGGAAGTTCCTCAGCTTGACACGGGTGTCCAAGCCAGCCAGCATGGGTTGTGCCCCGTTCGATGAACCATATTAGATAGCCCATGCCTACCAGCACGGGTTGTGTTTCATTCGGTAGCACTGCCACGAGTGCCTGTGCCAGCCGACATAGGCTGTGTTTTGATCGACACACCAAACCAGAGGGCCTTTGCCAGTCGGCATGGGTTCTGCTCAAGCCACCGAACCAGCCACAAGCACTCGTGCCTGCGGGCATGACCCGTGGCCCCACACGTTTTGAAGCCAGCACGTCTGACACGGACACCTATGCCTCAAACACGGCCTATGTCGGGCGTATGATCCTTGTCTTATATAAGTTGATGATGCCTGTTTAGTGAGGGATCTCAACCTGGGGCCATCCAATGGCCCCAAGGAAGCTGCAGAAGGCAATTTAGAGTTGATCCAACACCATCTACGCTTCAATGGGAGATCAAGAGTAGCTTGGAGGAAGATTCGTTGTATTGAGCCTAAAATTTTCAATTTTCTCTTTGAATTTTTGATCGTGTATTTGAATTTATATGATCTGAATATGTTTTGTGATTGTAACCCCGTCTTTATGGGGCAAACTTTTGATTCAAGGATTAGGAATTAGCCCTTGTGATATAAACACTATTTTGAATGATCCAAGTATGGTTGATCTTTTTATTTTTTTGATATATTGAATTGTGATTTGGATTTACCATGTTAAATCTCGATGTCAAAAGCACGAGATTTGTATCTCATAAGCATTTGGGGATGAATCAAAAGGAGAACCCAATCCTCCGATCCATAGAAAATCAAGACATGGAGAGTCAGCTATGAAAGGAGATCGGTATGCTTCAAGAAACCCTAGGTTGTTATAGAGTTTAATGGATCAATCCTAATTCACCATCACATAGTAGGAGAGTGGTTATTTAGGGGTAGTGGGATCTCAGGACAGGATCCCCCCTTAGGTTACGATCACTAATTTCGACTGTTCTGAAAGTAAGTAATAATTGAGATTGGTACGCCTGTGTAGTTCTAAAAGTTTATATCGGATACATAAGATAGCCTATCTACACAAACCGATATTGAGGATAGCAATTCAAACATAGATCAAGTGTTTACTAACAATATAGTGAAAATGAAATTCTAGAATTGCTTTCACTTGTTTTCTACTGCATCTTTGTTGCCTTCTCTTACTTTCTATTGCCTCTCTTCCTGACCTCGCATTCTCTCTCTCACTCCCTTTACTCTTCACCCTTGTCAATTTGATTTTTTTCATTACAACACCTCACACTCTTATTAGTCTAGACAATTGAGTTTGATTAGTAAGTTAGTACTTAATCACCAATCCTATGGATTAGATCTTTTATTACTTAACGACACGATCGTGCGCTTGCAGTTTACATACATCAAGTTTTTGCTCATTAACAGGCCTGATTTTTATTGATATTAGCTGAAACATAGATTGATTGGATTAGACTATTTTTTTTCATAATTTCTATTTTTTTCATTTGTTTATATCTATCTTAACTTTGTTCCCTCATTCTTACCAGGAAAAATTGGGTTAGAATTGAAATATGATTGGTGACTAAGTGGAAGCCATGAGGGTAACTAATAATACAAGATTTCTTAAAGATTTTTCCATACTTTTATCTTAGGCCTTGAGATCTTGTATTGTTAGGCCTTTGATTGAAGTTGGAGAGGTTCGAATTAAATCCAGGGCTAATTTGTTGGTACTGGGAGCACCAGATAATCGAACTTGATTTTGATGTTGACAAAGGTTCAAAGTTAATATTTGTGTTGATCTAATAATGTTACTCTAAGTGTCAGCAAAGGCTTAGTTAACCTAGGTACTAAGTCTTGATCTGTAGGATTATGCACTAAGTCCTGACCATGTTGGTTGGCAACAAAGAACTGGTTTGGAGAACTGGACACTAAGACCTGACTATGAGTTGAGCACTAAGTCCTGATATGGAGGTTTAGACAACGAAGACATGGTTTGGAGGACTGGGCACTAAGACTTGGTCAAGGGTTGGTCATGAAGTCTTGGATGATCGAGGATGTCGGGCAGGAATCGAGACGTACGGGTCGAGGGTCGAACATCACGAGTTCCAAAGTAAAAGTCTTCTGAGAGGAATAAGTTATGACACATTCCCCGAAGAGAAAATAGTAGGCGTTGGTCCGACCTAGAATTTTGGTCGAAATCTGAATGCATATTGGTTGATAGTTGGGTCTGTTTAAATATACTTTCTATTTTCGTTTATGTTTTTGAAACTATAATTATTCAGTAAACTGCAGTTAGGGGCTCAGTCGTACCACTATATATATACATGCTTGGCAAACTTTCATTAAGTAAACTACAAGATTGTTGTTTCTTATCTAGCTACATTCTTCATGATTAACTTTGTTTTTATCCTTTCTCCCCTTTTTACTCCATATACTGAATGCATATTGCCATTTTTTCCTATTAAACGATAGGAATACAAAAATAACTAGTTAATTAGGGTAACTATTAATTGCTTTTGCATATTACTATGTGAAAGTTTTACTGGTGTCAATTAAGTCTTAATATCTTTTTATTGTTGCACGGAGCTGAGGATGTTTGTAAGGAGTGATCAGTCAAAAATGGGATAATATGAGTTTGTATTTCATATTACTACAAGTGCACTTGTATATATTTTTTTTACATTTTGATAGATTCAACATGAAAAGCATTCGCCCAGAAGAAGGTTCCTGTGAATATAACTTCTCCATTCTACTTTATTGATTTATGCATATAAACAAAACACTAATTTTGTCCAATTAAATTTGCTTAGTTTTCAACTGATATATTTTTTTTCTTTGCAGCTGGTCTTTTCTTTTCTCCTTCCATGGTTAATGTTTTTTTCAAATTAAGCGTGTAATCACTTGGCAAAAGCTACTAGAGTGGTAAGCCTCATTGATAGTTCTCTCACTATTCATTTGTTAATTTTTTTCTCTTATGGATCTTTAGAAATGTGCTTTGTAATCCTTCCTTATTGTAGTAAATAACTTATATTATAGTATAATTGTAACAACGACTAGTTTGATCACATGTAGAATCATTAGCAATATTTACATCAAGAAATACCTTAGAATTTCTATAGAGTTTAAGATTTTTTTATTTTAATTTCATTATGGAGCACTCTCTAGCATAGGCTTCATTTTGGTTAACCTCTCATTCACACGTTTTAAAGTTCTTATTTTTTTATTATATTATATTATATTTTAATTTTTATTATATTTATTATAAAATATTATATTATATTTTTATTTTTATTATATTATTGTTTTTATTATATTTATTATATTATACTATATTTATTATATTTTTATTATTATTATTATATTATCGTATATTATTGTTTTTATTATATTTATTATATTATATTTATTATTATATTTTTTATTTTTTATTTTAATTATATTTATTATATTATATTATATTATATTATATTTATTATATTTTTATTATATTTATTATTATATTTATTATATTTATTATTTCTATTATATTTATTATATTATATTTATTATAATTTTATTTTAATTACATTATATTTATTATTATATTATATTATATTATTGTTTCTATTATATTTATTAGGGTTTAGGGTTTATATTATATTATATTTTTATTATTGCATGTGCTCTCGATTACATGTGTTCTCTTTTTGTTGCATGGTTTCTATTATATTATTGTAAGAATTTTTTTTCTAAATGGGGCGCGAACCCTGAGATGCTAGGCTTCTAGACTGCCCACCACGAGCGCTTCTCGATTTACCCTGGTGACCAGTGGAAAACTTCCGTGAGACCGGGGTAGTCACTCCAGATTCAATTTGTCTGCTGTCTGGTTCATCATTTTTTTTTCTTTTTGTTGTCAAGTCATCCCTTTCTTTTCTCGCTTATTGCATTTTGTGTGGGTCCTCTCATTCTATGTAGGCCTATACCCACCAACATTAGGAATTTTCTTCCATCTCTGTCAGGTAGTGCATTTAAGGACTTCATTATTCCCTAAATATTATTTTCCTTGCCAAGGGAGAAGGTTGCAAGCTTTTGTCTTGCCAGAAACCATCCCACAACATACGACATCATGTTCTATTCCTTTCACCATTTCCCTAGAGGTAGCTTTTGTTGCTTGCTACCAAGCTTGTTACCAAGAACTCCTTTTTTGGGTCTAACTTGACGAGGGACCATCTCTTATTACCAACTGAAAGGTTGCTTTGTGCAATTCCATCTCCACCAAGGCCTCAATCCTTCTTATGAACAATGAACCCAGCTGGGTTGGGGATGTGTAAAATCAAAATCTATTAATTCATAGAACAATATACAACCAGTACAGATTATTTTTATACTATCTCAGTTCCTACTGATGCTTTAATTTACATATATCATCATATCTGTTTAGGCTTTCTAACAAGAAATATTTAAAATCTTATGTAAGGTGTGGGTGTGAATTCTAGAGTTGCAATGCAAAATGGTATTATTATAGCTGGTTGTAGAGAATATTCCTATTTTGTATACAACATGTGAATCAATGTTATTTTAATCTATTTTTTTTAGTAAATATGGACAATAAGTTGAAGATACTAGTGGTTATTGTACTTGTTAAGTATATTACTACTTATTTCTTTTTCTCTCCCGATCAGATGATTATTTATGATATTTAGGATGGCGTTATTGGAAATCTTGTTTATGCATCCCCTAATATAAAGAAAGATGTTCTCATTGAAGGAGCATTGTAACTAGTGATTGGCTTATTAATATATTCTCATCATCACATAATTTGTTTTTATCATGTATTAATGCTTTGTGCAAACCTCAATTTCTCATTCAAGTTTGCCTAAATTTCAAAATTCTTATCTTTTACATCTTTTTTACTGCTCCTTTAAAGTGAAAAATTTAGCTTAAAGCACTTGATTTGGTTTTCTTGATGGAAGTGTATCTTTAAAAGTAATTTCACTGATCTCAAATTGGGCTTTGATTAAATCTATCTAATTGTGTTGCTCAAAACTGTAAAATATCGACTTTCATTACTTTCAAGTAACTTTGTGCTTACTGAGCATCTTTGAGGCTTTGACCCCGTTTGAATGTTGACCAATTTTGTAATTGATTTAAAATAACTTTTCATTTGTGCATTGACTTATTTTTACTATTGAGTATTAAATCAAATCTCAGTCTTATTCTACACATGAAAGGTTGAATTTCACTTAGGCAAGTTTTGCGGTTATTAGACATTTGTCACACTACCTAAATCAAGCATTACTACTTGCAGTTCATGCTGCACCGAGAGCCAAAGGAAAGCAGTATTGCTTTTGGGGCAGTTTGCTTTAGCTGATTCAGAATGTAAGGTACCTTCTTGCTTGCAATCTTTTTCTTTAGTTGTCTAATCCGGTGGACAATGTTGTGATGCATTGGGTCAAGAAATCAATTGATGTGAATGTTCTGCAACCTTTACTTTCTAACAGGTGCGCATTGTGCAAAGGGGTGCACTGCGACCTCTAATTGAGATGCTTCAATCATTAGATTGTCAACTAAAGGAGATGTCTATATTTGCTCTTGGAAGATTGGCACAAGTTTTTGAGATACTTCACCATTTGATCTCTTTACTTTTATGTGATAAGCACAATACCTCTTAGGTTTGTATTGTTAAATATGACAATTTGAAATCCGATCCAGAAATTTTTTTTAGAAATTGGCCAGAAGGTTTCGGGTTCCAGTCCTTTGGATGAAGTTTAAGGGATTAATTGGTTAAAAATCAAAGTGTATAGAGGGGGTAAATTGCATAAGGTCTTAAATTAAGGGTCTAGGTGCAATTGAGCAGAATTAGAAGGGTCTATGTGC
Organism: Boesenbergia rotunda; assembly: GCA_024364735.1. Taxonomy (NCBI): domain Eukaryota; kingdom Viridiplantae; phylum Streptophyta; class Magnoliopsida; order Zingiberales; family Zingiberaceae; genus Boesenbergia; species Boesenbergia rotunda. The sequence goes on along the minus strand of JAGFNQ010006854.1, from coordinate 228,211 downwards.
TTAAAACCCGAAACTCAGGGGCTCAGATGGGTTTAGATAAATTAGAGGGAAGGTTTCGGGTTTCAGTCCTTTAGATGAAGTTTAAGGGATTAATTGGTTAAAAATCAAAGCGTATAGAGGGGGTAAATTGCATAAGGTCTTAAATTAAGGGTCTAGGTGCAATTGAGCAGAATTAGAAGGGTCTATGTGCTTAAAACCTGAAACTCAGTGGCTCAGATGGGTCTAGATAAATTAGAGGGTCTTAATTGCAAAACTCCCCATCCACTTAATCCCTTTCCATTTCTCCCTCCACCGAGTCCTTTCGTTTTCCCCACCCACGCGACGCAAGCGGTGGACGATCGCCGATCGCCATCCCCCTCCTCCCCGAGTTCTCTCTTTCCTCTCACCCTCTGATCCTTGTGCTACCTCTACCGTTGGAGTTCTTCATCGTCGGTCATTCCTTCTCCCTAGTAAGTTGTAGATCTCCTCTGCTTTCCCCGATTCCTTCCTTAGCCATCAGGACTACTACATCAGGAAGCAGGTACCTTTGACTTATCTTTTCAGATATTATCATATTATTGTACATAGTTTGTTATAGATAGCAATAGATTTATACGTTGTATTTGTTTTGAATATCATTACCTGATACCTATTGCTTACCCCTTTGAGATGACTCCTGTTTAGTTTTATACAGTCTCGTTATTTGTCCTATGTGCATACGTGCATAAATATAGTAGTAGGTCACTTTGTATTTGATTTTGAGTTGATTCCTAGATATACCTTGCATGGATACCTAGGGTATGATTGTGAGATCAGGATACATACGTTAAACCTATACTTTTCATACCAATGCATGGTTAAGAATCTGATTAGTGAAAAGGGTGTTATTAGCATACACTACCCTCAAGGTTGCATACTAAGTTGTAGGCTCTGTATGGTTGCATACTGGCAATCATCGACTCTCCTAGGGTCTGAGCCCGTGATAGACCCAGATGATATATTAAATATTGTCACGAAATTGTGAGTCTATCGAATTTAGATGTGAATGAATAACTAGAAACCCTTTTTGCAGTCAAAGAAGAAAAGCGTAGTAAAGGGGCCACAGGTTGTATTTTTCTCAGAGACTAGTTGACGTTGTGTGATTCGAGCTTGTGTTTGTGTGTCGTTTGTGTTTTTGGGTTTCGAATGTGATTTGGGTTTTGGTTTCAATAGGAAATAAAAATGCAATGAGATACAAAATGGATGTCACCCAAAACTTGATACACACGTACAAAAACTTATGTACCAAGATGATATTAAGTCCCAAAATTGTGATTGACTATTTTGGATTGAAACTAATCACTCCAACTCGAAAGACAACTATTAGTGAAGTGCTAGCATTGAATTAAAAAGGAATTTTAGACTCCATTGCAGCCGATCAGAAATGGGAAAAGATTTCAGAATTGTGGGCAGTAATTTTTCAGCAGCAAGCAACTTAGCACAAATCAAGCTAGCTACAAAATCTTGAAGTAAACAATTGTAAAGAAATTTAGAAATGTCCGGAAGCAAATCTAAACCATTTCAAACACGATAGCTCACTAGAAACTACCTTAACCTTGGCACCAAGCACTGCCTTAATCTGCACTTGATACAAAGTGCTAAATTTCAGCAACTTGATGCAAAGGAGAAGATAAATTCTGTGTGTCGAAATGAATTAAGTGCCAAAGCTGTGACTGCCACTCAAAAACTGACACTAAGCAACTCAACTCAGGAAGAAAAACTGTAATTGGAGTGAAATGTCGAAGTGATCCCAGAGATGTAGCAACAAACAGATAACTGATCAATACCACAGCATAACTGAATGTAATGTACAGGAATCCAGAAATGAAATGCAAGGTTTCGAGAAATCAGAAATAACTTGGTGAAGAATTCGAGTGCAAGAATTCAGAACATGGAAGCAAAAATGAAACACCAAAACAAGTGCAGGAATAGAGACTGGAATTCAGAAACTAACTGATATGAAACAACTAATTCCAAGCACATTCGTATATTCAAGGGTATGATTAACTTCAGGTCTCAACTCAAGGCAAACAGATTGCAAATAGGCTGAAAACTTCAGAGAAAAGCTGCATGCAGAGATGGAAGTTGATACAAAACTTCATAATCGAAAGGCTTAAGAATTTCAGAACACCCTGATTGAAACACCAACTGAAATCAATCAGTTGTGGGGCTTGGTTTGATACACAGTGCAGAGACTATAACATTAATTCACAGCAAGAACTGACCCATCCAGAAACTAATCTAATGCAATTGATGAGAGCAGGATTTCAGAAATTCAGCAGGCAATACATGCAGAAACTGATATGCAGGTAGACAAGAATCAAATTGTCACGAATTTGATGTAAAGACAACAGATGCAAACTAGAGTAAATTCCAGAAATGAAAATGCAGAAAACTGATTCGAAATTCAGTGATTTGAGTGCAGAAATTAAAATGCCAAACTTAACAAACATAGGCAATGATGCAGTGACAAATTTGAGGGCTGAAACTAACAATTGCAACTTAAATTGAGTCACTAATCAAAAATGCAGGAAAACTGAAGAAAACTACAGATTACTAGGTACTAATTCCGAAACTACAGCTAAGAAAACCTACAGAAATTAAATATGGCGCACAAGGATGATACGTAAGCTGAAAACTAAATTCAGAAATGAATTTAAGCTAAACAAACTGATTTAAACACACTTGTTCATTACACAAACAAACTAGCTAATAAAAGCACTGAATTGAAACTCTAATTGAAACAAGAGCTATTCAGAAATTGAAACTGAAGTGATTGATACGAAGACAGTAACAGAACAAAATTCAGAATCAAAATTACAGCATAAAACAATGAAATTAACTATAGAAATCTAAACCCCAATCTTCCCTAGCTCGAATTCTCCTTGTTCGTCACGCAAGTGTGAGCATCGAACCCGCAAGCTCAACAAATCAATGAGAAAACTCAATCTGCGCTTGAATTCAGCTCAACTTGCTCAAATCTGAAACTTCCATTTGATTTCTTGGATTTAACTGCGTCCGCGTGAATTGGTGAGTGGATGATGATCAAAGCTATTCAGGGAACCCCTCTGGATAGCTCAGGTGGAAGGTAATAGAGCACAGCCGATCCTAAGGTATCAAATGGTAGAACTGCGGAAACCTCTCAACAGCCCTGTTTCTTGGACAATTTGAGGCTGGAAACTTCACAGATGAGTCTTCCTAATGACCTAGAACATAAGCTAGTGAAGAAATTGTGGTGGCCGCGCCTCGGATTGAAGAGAAACTTGAAGCAAAGCTATGAACTATCGAAGAAGACGACTACTGCGGCGGAGACGCGACAGAGAGGAAGAGCTGGGAATTTTTCCTTAAGTAATAACCAATGGACGGCTCAGATTGATCGGAGGAGATCTAACGGCAGATCTTGGTCTGATTTGAGCCAAATTTTTATGATGATGATCTGGGGTCAGGATCTGCCTTGTGGTAGCTCGGATCCTCCAGATATGCAATGGATGGTCCAGATCAACTCTATCTGTGAATGGACGCTCTAGAGCCCTCCTTGCTTGATCCAACGGTTGATTGAGCTCTGATTGGAATGAAACATTCAGATCTTGATCATAGAGCCTGATCAACCCTAACCCTAGCTCGGATTGCTTTAGATCGTCCCGGATGGCTCAAATCTAGCCGCTCTTGAATCGGACGGCCCGGATTAATTATAAGCTTGATAATTCGATCCGGTTCACATCCGACCCAAGTTTGACCCAGTATGCCCTAGGTCCTTGAACCTTTGGTGCCTACAAAAAATATATCAGAAAATTAGTGGCCAAATAATCCAATTTATATGCAATTTTGCAATTAAGTCCAAAATAAAGGTAAGTTCTAAAACCTAGGGCAATTTCACAATTAAGCAATAAAAATATAAGTCAAACATGGATTTTAACATCTAAAATAATCAACAAAAATGGTACTTATAAACTCCCCCACACTTAACCTTGAGCGTCTCGCGAAACAACTAAATATGTATCCCCTAGATTTTCTTAAGCATAATTAGAAGCAAATGAAAAGAAATTACCTAAGGTTGTCAATTCTCATAAATCTAAGCTCTATGGATTAGTATCTTGTCCTTAAATCAACAACTTAGCCTTTTCATCCATCATGAGTCATTGAGATGAATCTAAATCACTAGCCTTTCAAGGAAAATATTGGTGGCTCTCTCCTTAAGTTCTAACTTGATGATGGAAGTGGGGCTCACTCAAACACACATGCTTCTTGTACTACCATAGGCTTGCTTATTATCTACTCTCCACCATTAATCATGAATAGGATCAACAACTATAAAAACAAATGAAAACATGGAAAATGATAAGAAATGGAATAAAAACCAAGAAAATGGAAAATTGATGGAGTGGAAGACTTGGTTGCTCAAGAATGTTTCCAATGCATTTTGCTTCTCTTTATAGTCCTCTAGTGATATCCAAAAGTGTGGTGAAGTCCAATTTGAATCATTGCCTTTGATTGGGATGAAGAATAACTTGTTGGTGTCATTGTGCCAATTTTTCATTTGCGTGCCAATTCTTGCCTCCTTCCCTCTTTTCTGATATTTTTTTTTCTTTTCAGATCAGATTTGTATCAAAGAGCATATAATATCAAGTTTAATAGGTACTCAACATAAAATTTTAACTCAACAACCCTTGTAACTCACTCTTGATACATGTCTTTCCAAGTTGGCACACTACTTTCACTTCTTCTTCTTTCTTTTTTTTTCTTTTTCTTCAGATTCCAGCTCCAGTTCAGATTCATGGCATCTCTGATTCTTCATCCTTGCAATTCTCTGAGTTTTCAAGGCAGTTACATCCCTTAGAAGTGGAGAATTCCAATCCAAACCATTTCGGATTCCATTTCCTGCATGCTTCCTTCTTTTTTTTTCTGTGTGTGTTTTTTTTTCTGTTTTGATTTGTCAATCTTAGAGCCACATTCCTTCCAATTCTGATCAGCTAAGAATGCACTCATCACTTGTTGACATATTCCGATGCTTCATTCTTTGATTCACAGCCCAGGAAAATCTAAGTTTAGCTTCAACTTGACACAAATCTGCACAAAAAACTGCTTGTATGAAAATTTCTGCACTTAAACTCATATTTGTTCCAGCTGCAATTCAGCTCCCATTCTCAACCTTTCAACCTTCAATTCAGGCTTAAACATGATGTTCCCGATCTGCATTTCTGTTTGATACAATCTGATACAGATTTCAGCTGCAATTAGCTGAAAATTCAGCTTGTTTTCAGCTTAAACTGGTTTTGGCACAGAATTTTTCCAGCCTTCTTCGGTTCTGATTTCATCCAATTTTCTTCACTTTGGATTCGGCACTGAATTAGCATTAATTGAATTCATGCTTCCTAAATCAGCATTTCCTTGTCGGTTTCAAACAGAATTTGCATGATGGGTTGGCTGAACTCAATTGGAAGTTGGCACAAAACTCCCTTACTAGCCTCTTCACTGAAACTTCTGCACAGATTTAATTCAGCTTCATTCAAACTTTTCAGCCTTCAATTCAGGCTTAAACAAAGGGCTGTCAACAATTCTTGGTCTACATCATTTCCGATCCAAGTTAGCTCCTCAAAACCTTTTTTTTTCTTCACTTTGGCAAATAAAATTTCATTTGCGTGCCACTTTAAACTTGAATGTGCAGATATTTTTTTTTTCATTGACACTCGGATCTTCAGAGTATGATAAAAACTCCAGATGCTCCACTTGCTTCCATCCTCTTGCTCATTTTTGGAATTCAAATTCAACTCACTTGGCACCTTTTGGCTTCAACTTGGCAAAAATTTTTTCTTTTTGACATGAAATACATCCAAAACTTTAGTCACTCCCCCACACTTAAATCTTTGTCCGTCTCGGGCAAAATAGCATTAAGAAGCATCTCGAAACAAACAAGCCCATAGAAAAGTGGGGTTAAGAGTAGGAAATAAGTAAAGAAAAAGGGATTGAACATGATTTTTGCCAAAACTGAAATGGAAAGGTAAACAAGGTGATTAGTCTCTATAGATGTGATCCAATCATTGAAATATGATTTTGAAAGAACCTAAGCAAGTTCTAGAGTACAATAACATGTATGTGTCATAAATAATAAGGCTAAGTCTCACTAGGCAAAAATAATTCATCTTAAGACATCAATTAAGAATCTAAAACCAAGTAGTACTCAAGCATCCAAGATTTCATCCATTGGCTCAAATCCTAATTTTTAACAACCAAATTTAATTTATTTTCAAAAGGCTCTAAAATGCTATGGAGATAACCTAGAGGGATACATTTATTCCTAAATATGAAGAAAACGTGCTAAAAGAAATAACATGCATTTATTGACAAGGACTCAGTTTAAAAGAAAATTCTACTTCTAAAAAGCATAAAAAATGAAAAATGCCATAAAAGAAAATACAAGAAAGAAATATCTCCCCTTTATTCTAGTGGACGGAGTCTATCCAGAAGTAGCCTCCATCGGGGCAGTGGAGGAGTCTGGGTGGCTGGGAGAATTGGGACTCCCCCACACTTAAACTTTGCAGAAATATGCTCCGGTGGCCGCAGGCGATTTAGGTTCAGAATCCATTGAAGGAATGGAGGGCTATGGATTAAAGTAAGATCTTCTCCTCCTTCTTGATGCCTTTCAGAAGTCCTTCCTGGAGGCTGAAGTCTGTTCAGTTGGAGCACTCACTCCTGAAGTCTTCTGGACCCTGCAAAACAATGTAATACCTCTCTCAAGTGTGCTGGGTCAGAAAGAAATGAAATAATATCAGTCTCTGCATAAAATGAATCCAAAACTGCATCATGTCCAATTAAATCAAATTCTGGTATCTCAATAAAATTTTCAAAATCATTTCCTACAAAATTTGCATCCAGATACTCATCACAAATAAAGAAATCAATTTCTGGCACATCAATAGAAATTTCGCAATTATTTTCCATCCAGGGTGTATCATGCAATGTGTCACAGCCAATCAAATCAATATCAGATATCTCCATAAGTTTTTCACATTCAACCTCAGCATATGATATAGCAAGAGATTCATCAAAATAAATAACATCAATTTCAGGCACTTCTAAAAAATTTTCACTATCCATATTCACAAAAGATGTATCAAGTGATTCATCATAGCAAACAACATCAATTATAGGTGTCTCTAAAATTATTTCACAATTCATATTTACAAGAGATGTATCAAGTAATGCAGTACGATCAATGAAATCAATGTTTGGTACCTCTATTGGATTTTCACAAACACTTTCTACACAAGGTATATCAATAAATTCATCAGAATCAATAAAGTCAGCACTAGGTACCTTTTTGAATTTTTCTGAACAAAGAGGAGAAATACTTACCTGAGCGTGCTGGAGAATACCTGAAGGTTCTATAATAGTAGATGTATCTGTGGCCTCCTCTTGATCAAGTACATGCTCCTCTTCAGCCTCAGGCTCTGGTGGACAATCAACTGGTGATCCTTGGGTGCTTGCTTCCACCATGCAAGTCCCTACACTTTCTGGTTCATTCTCTGAGTCTTGTGGTGGTCCCTGGGGCTTAGTGCAATCCCCTACACCTATGGAATCATCTCCTATGCATTCTTCTTCTGTAATATCTGCAACAACAGTATCAGAAAAATTAGGACCACTAATAACACTATCATCACAAAATAAAAGACTAGAATGGTCCTGTGGAGCTTCAGTTTCTTCTTCTTGAGCTGAAAAATTTGGCAATGGATTTTGAGTAGGAATCTCCGGAGGGATGCATGCTGTAGGTGCCCTATATTTGATGATTACTTCGTCTTCTTCTTCTAACCTCCACATTAGTTCACGATCATACCCCTTAAAATCCTGAGTAGCCTGAGGAGATGGTTGGCTTGATCCTTGAACTTGCATTTGATTCATTTGACTAGCAATTTGTCCAACTCCTCTTTCGATGTCTTGAAGCCTTTGCTGCTTTTGATGATATTGTACAACTTGTTGAAACATCTCCTCCATTCTTTGTTGTTGAGCCTCATTCTCATTAAAATTCTCAAAGCCTCCTTGATTGATGTGGAAATCCTGTTGGCCTTGAAATGTAGCATAAGGCTGCTGAAGTCCAGAAGGAGGCTGTGCATACTGAAATGGAGACTGTAGGGGCTGATCAAATGGATGAATTGTCTGATTAAACTGCTGAAAATTTGGTCCACAAGTTGGTAGAGATGGCTGAAAAGTGTTATTCTGAAAATTCTGATCATAGGGCTAAATTGTTGGTTGGAAAACTGGATTGGTTGCTGATAATTCTGATTCTGGAATTGAAAACTTTGAAATGGTTGGAACTGAAAATTCTGATCATTTGGTGGAAAATTTTGCTGTGAAGGTTGAAATCCACTCTGATTTTGATTCTGGAAAGTCTGAAATGGTTGGAACCCTTGCTGAAAATTTTGACTCGATTGAAAATCTTGCTGAAATTGTTGAAATGGAGGCTGAAAGTCTTGCTGAAATTGTTGACATTGTGGCTGAAAAAACTGATTTGGTTGCTGGAAATTAGAATAGGGCTGCTGGATATCTTGATTTGGCTGCTGGAATTTCTGGAGAGGCTGAAATTGTGGCTGAGGTGGCTGAAATGTAGGCTGAATCGGCTTCTGGTAAGTAGATGACTGAGCTTTCCATTTTTGTTGGTAGTCCAACTCCTTTAACACATTTTTTAACCCCACCAGTGCATCCTCGAGCTCTGTATAGAACTCTGGTGACCACATTTTGAATTTGCAGCCCTGTCACAAAACAAACAAGAAAAATGGCAGCAACCGTATATGAAAGATAAAACAAAATAAAACAGAACCCAATGATATGTCTAAAGGCATACAAGCAAAAATCAAACAAATCAACTAGTTGCTTCCCCGGCAACGGCGCCAAAAATTTGATAGACCCAGATGATATATTAAATATTGTCACGAAATTGTGAGTCTATCAAATTTAGATGTAAATGAATAACTGGAAACCCTTTTTGCAGTCAAAGAAGAAAAGCGTAGTAAAGGGGCCACAGGTCGTATTTTTCTCAGAGACTAGTTGACGTTGTGTGATTCGAGCTTGTGTTTGTGTGTCGTTTGTGTTTTTGGATTTCGAATGTGATTTGGGTTTTGGTTTCAATAGGAAATAAAAATGCAATGAGATACAAAATGGATGACACCCAAAACTTGATACACACGTACAAAAACTTATGTGCCAAGATGATATTAAGTCCCAAAATTGTGATTGACTATTTTGGATTGAAACTAATCACTCCAACTCGAAAGACAACTATTAGTGAAGTGCTAGCATTGAATTAAAAAGGAATTTCAGACTCCATTGCAGCCGATCAGAAATGGGAAAAGATTTCAGAATTGTGGGCAGTAATTTTTCAGCAGCAAGCAACTTAGCACAAATCAAGCTAGCTACAAAATCTTGAAGTAAACAATTGTAAAGAAATTTAGAAATGTCCGGAAGCAAATCTAAACCATTTCAAACACGATATCTCACTAAAAACTACCTTAACCTTGGCACCAAGCACTGCCTTAATCTGCACTTGATACAAAGTGCTAAATTTCAGCAACTTGATGCAAAGGAGAAGACAAATTCTGTGTGCCGAAATGAATTAAGTGCCAAAGCTGTGACTGCCACTCAAAAACTGACACTAAGCAACTCAACTCAGGAAGAAAAACTGTAATTGGAGTGAAATGTCGAAGTGATCCCAGAGATGTAGCAACAAACAGATAACTGATCAATTCCACAGCATAACTGAATGTAATGTACAGGAATCCAGAAATGAAATGCAAGGTTTCGAGAAATCAGAAATAACTTGGTGAAGAATTCGAGTGCAAGAATTCAGAACATGGAAGCAAAAATGAAACACCAAAACAAGTGCAGGAATAGAGACTGGAATTCAGAAACTAACTGATATGAAACAACTAATTCCAAGCACATTCGTATATTCAAGGGTATGATTAACTTCAGGTCTCAACTCAAGGCAAACAGATTGCAAATAGGCTGAAAACTTCAGAGAAAAGCTGCATGCAGAGATGGAAGTTGATACAAAACTTCATAATCGAAAGGCTTAAGAATTTCAGAACACCCTGATTGAAACACCAGCTGAAATCAATCAGTTGTGGGGCTTGGTTTGATACACAGTGCAGAGACTATAACATTAATTCACAGCAAGAACTGACCCATCCAGAAACTAATCTAATGCAATTGATGAGAGCAGGATTTCAGAAATTCAGCAGGCAATACATGCAGAAACTGATATGCAGGTAGACAAGAATCAAATTGTCACGAATTTGATGCAAAGACAACAGATGCAAACTAGAGTAAATTCCAGAAATGAAAATGCAGAAAACTGATTCGAAATTCAGTGATTTGAGTGCAGAAATTAAAATGCCAAACTTAACAAACATAGGCAATGATGCAGTGACAAATTTGAGGGCTGAAACTAACAATTGCAACTTAAATTGAGTCACTAATCAAAAATGCAGGAAAACTGAAGAAAACTACAGATTACTAGGTACTAATTCCGAAACTACAGCTAAGAAAACCTGGAGAAATTAAATCTGGCGCACAAGGATGATACGTAAGCTGAAAACTAAATTTAGAAATGAATTTAAGCTAAACAAACTGATTTAAACACACTTGTTCATTACACAAACAAACTAGCTAATAAAAGCACTGAATTGAAACTCTAATTGAAACAAGAGCTATTCAGAAATTGAAACTGAAGTGATTGATACGAAGACAGTAACAGAACAAAATTTAGAATCAAAATTACAGCATAAAACAATGAAATTAACTATAGAAATCTAAACCCCAATCTTCCCTAGCTCGAATTCTCCTTGTTCGTCACGCAAGTGTGAGCATCGAACCCGCAAGCTCAACAAATCAATGAGAAAACTCAATCTGCGCTTGAATTCAGCTCAACTTGCTCAAATCTGAAACTTCCATTCGATTTCTTGGATTTAACTGCGTCCGCGTGAATTGGTGAGTGGATGATGATCAAAGCTATTCAGGGAACCCCTCTGGATAGCTCAGGTGGAAGGTAATAGAGCACAGCCGATCCTAAGGTATCAAATGGTAGAACTGCGAAAACCTCTCAACAGCCCTGTTTCTTGGACAATTTGAGGCTGGAAACTTCACAGATGAGTCTTCCTAATGACCTAGAACATAAGCTAGTGAAGAAATTGTGGTGGCCGCGCCTCGGATTGAAGAGAAACTTGAAGCAAAGCTATGAACTATCGAAGAAGACGACTACTGCGGCGGAGACGCGACAGAGAGGAAGAGCTGGGAATTTTTCCTTAAGTAATAACCAATGGACGGCTCAGATTGATCGGAGGAGATCCAACGGCAGATCTTGGTCTGATTTGAGCTAAATTTTTATGATGATGATCTGGGGTCAGGATCTGCCTTTTGGTAGCTCGGATCCTCCAGATATGCAATGGATGGTCCAGATCAACTCTATCTGTGAATGACGCTCTAGAGCCCTCCTTGCTTGATCCAACGGTTGATTGAGCTCTGATTGGAATGAAACCTTCAGATCTTGATTATAGAGCTTGATCAACCCTAACCCTAGCTCGGATTGCTTCAGATCGTCCCGGATGGCTCAAATCTAGCCGCTCTTGAATCGGACGGCCCGGATTAATTATAAGCTTGATAATTCGATCCGGTTCACATCCGACCCAAGTTTGACCCAGTATGCCCTAGGTCCTTGAACCTTTGGTGCCTACAAAAAATATATCAGAAAATTAGTGGCCAAATAATCCAATTTATATGCAATTTTATAATTAAGTCCAAAATAAAGGTAAGTTCTAAAACCTAGGGCAATTTCACAATTAAGCAATAAAAATATATGTCAAACATGGATTTTAACATCTAAAATAATCAACAAAAATGGTACTTATCAGCCCGTCGCGCAGTCAGGTTTCCTGGTTTGATTGAGCTATTAGCGTTGTGTTATTATTATGATAGCGACCATCGACTCCCCTGAGGTTTGAGCCCCTCCCGAGTCGATGTTTGATTTTGCATTCATCACAGGTGTTGGGCGTCATACTTGTATAGCCACGGGTGTTGGACAACATATATGCATCGCCATAGGTGTTGGGCGTCATACTTGTATAAACACAGGTGCGGGCTACATACATGCATCGCCACAAGTGTTGGGTGTCATACTTGCATAGTCACAGATGCTGGGCTATATACATTCATCGCCACTGGTACTCGGTGTCATACATGCATAGCTACAAGTGTTGGGTTACATACATGCATTGTCACAGGTGCTGGGTATCAGACTTGCATAGCCACAGCTGCTGGGCTACGTACATGCATCGCCACAAGTGTTGGGCGTCATACTTGCATAGTCATAGGTGTTGGCTACATACATGCATCGCCACAGGTGTTAGGCGTTATATTTGCATAACCACAAGTGATGGGCTACATACTGTTGTATCGGGTTGGACCGGCTAGAGGGGGTGAATAGACGATAAAAGAAATTAAAATGGAATGCACTCGCCTTTTAAAAAAATTTGGTCGCAACTAAAAACGTTGCTTCCAAGGCAGTAGACGCTCAATAAAAATCTCCTTGTGACGGAGAAGCCTTACAACAACAGCACGCTAGACTTTTAAAGATTTTACAAGAATGAATTGAATGATATCTAAAGCAAAAACTCAAAGCCTATTTATAGCCTAAGAGAATAAATCTGGATTGTTAATTATTGATGAATTTTTTCTTGGTTGTTGATCCATGGATGTAATCTGGATAGTTGATCTTGGATGGGATTAAACTGCATTCATTGGATCTGATTAAAGGATAAGACTATCCTTTAAGAGATAAAGTTTAATTAAAACATTGTTTTCTGCTCGTAACAGCTAAATGACTTTATCTTCTGCTCGCAACAACTTTAATCACATTGCCTACTTATCTCAATTGATAAGTATGGAGAAATATGTCTGTGAGCTTCGAGGTTCGAGGTTCGAATCTTCATAACAACAAATAAGTTTTTTTCCCGTCGGCTCACTTCCCCGCTCGACTTCCTCCGTACCTAAGCTCCTGCATATTTAGCAGAGGGATTAAACACACCAGGACCTAACTTAACTCGGTTAATCACATCAAAATCAACCAGGGTACATACAATCTCCCCCTTTTTGATGTGCATCAATCCGAGTTAAGTTAGGGTAAACAAAATTTAAAAAAAAACATGAATAATAATGTAAACTATGTAAGTTCAAAAAAAACTTAAATTTAGAGTAAATTAAAATTCTACCCCTTAACTTAACTCTATTTCTCCCCCTTTGACCACATCAAAAAAATGGGGAAACATAATTAGGGAGGAAAAATTTTTGAATTTTTTTAAAAAAAATTATAGTCCTACTCTCCCCCTTTGATACCAAAATGTTTTTCTATCGAATTTTGAAACAATTTATAAAAAAAATCGAATATCTATAAAAAATTTGAATATTTTTGTCAAAGTCGAAGAGAAAGATATGAGTTTGGACAAAAAAAATTCAGCTTTAAATTTGTTCATCAAGTCTAAAAATAAATTAAAAAAACAACAGATACGTGTTTTTGAAGAATAAATTTTAACAAAAAAATGAAAAATACTTTGAAAAATTTTAAAAAATTATAATGAGTTCTTTCCACTATATCTGAATCATGAAAAATTAGATCTATGAAAATAAATTATTTATCTATTTTTAAAATTTTAATTTCAAATTTCAAGCGAAAAATCATAAAATCAAAAAATATTCAAAAAATATTGAATAATTCCCAGTAGATGGACAACATAATTATGCATAAAAAACATAATTTTTGAAAAAAAAATTTTGCACATGAATAATAAAAAACTTATTAGTTTAAAACAAATTTCGGAACACAAAATAAGTTCCTGCCTACATGATTAATTAAAAACTTACACAAAATATAGCTTTTGGGTACTTTTTTTAAATTGACTCTTATGGTTTTTAAAATACCAATTTAAATTATCAAGAAAGCTATTTTTCTTTTGGCGTAAATATGCAATATCAAGTTCTAATTTTTGCACTAAGTTTTTTAAATTATCATTTTCATTTTTCAGAATATCAGAAGAGGATGTAAGTGTTAATTCATTTTTTAATTTTTAATTTTCTTTTTCTAATCTACAATTAGATTTGAGCAAAGCTTTAACTCCAGCATATAACTGATCATGAGGAAGAAAACAAACCTCACTTACCGGGTCGGTTTCGAAAAGCGAGGTTCTTTCTTTGTCGTCGGTTTCATCTGATGTCTCTCCCCCTTCATCAGTGTTCCCTTCTTGATAATTTGCCATCAGTGTAAGTCCCGCGTATTCTTGACCTTCCGACGCTTCTGACGAGGACTCATCCCAGGTGGCCTTCAGTTTTGCCTCTGAGGTACCTTCGTGCAATTCCAGGAATTTCTCCCAGAGCTCTTTTGTCGAGTTGTAATTCTCGATGCGGTTGACTTCTTGTGCGGGAAGAACAGCTAGCAGATGAAATTCAGCTTTGTCGTTTGCTACAAAGTCCACTTGCTCCTTCTTGGTCCAGGACTCTATTTCTTTATCCTCGCCATTGTTGTCTTTAGGAACTGAAAACCCATTTTTCATAATTAGTAGCAGTTCAATATCAGTTTTAAAAAATACATGCATTCGACGCTTCCACATCGCGAACTCCCCCTCAAACTTCGGCGGGTAGATTACGGCTCCAACCATTTTCTTGAAATTGCTGCAGTCGGCGATTAGTCCTTCTGCGGCGACCTTGGCTCTAATACCACTTGTTGGATCAGGTTGGACCGGCTAGAGGGGGTGAATAGACGATAAAAGAAATTAAAATGGAAGGCTCTCGTCTTTTAAAAAAACTTAGTCACAACTAAGAACATTGCTTCTAAGGCAGTAGACGTTCAATAAAAATCTCCTTGTGGCGGAGAAGCCTTACAACAACAGCACGCTAGACTTTTAGAGATTTTACAAGAATGAATTAATGAATTGAATGATATCTAAAGCAAAAAACTCTAAACCTATTTATAGCCTAAGAGAATAAATCTAGATTGTTGATTGTTGATAAATTTTCTCTTGCCCATTGATCCATGGATATAATCTGGATGGTTGATCTTGGATGGGATTAAACTGCATCCATTGGATCTGATTAAAGGATAAAGTTATCCTTTAAGAGATAAAGTTTAATTAAAACTATGTCTTCTGCTCGCAATAGCTAAATGACTTTATCTTCTGCTCGCAAAAACTTTAATCACATTGTCTGCTTATCAACTTTAATCACATTGCCTGCTTATCCCAATCGGTAAGTATGGAGATATATGCCTGTGAGGTTCAAGGTTCGAATCTTCACAACAACAAGTAAGTCTTTTTTTTTTGGGCGCCTGGTTTCACTTGGTCAAACTAACCAGTCTTTTGGTTCTTTGTCTTCTGGGTGATTTCTGGCCAACCGGAGTTAGGCTCACCCGAACTCGACTCCGGCCTTTCGCCCCTCGAGCGTCCTTCCTCCCGGCTTCTTATCCTCGGACACCACGTGCGTCCTTCTCGCTCCACCGGCGTACTCTTCCACAGCTTCCGCGTCCCTCGGATTGTACCAAGCCCGTCGGCTCACTTCCTCGCACAATCCTTCTCGCTGCTACGTCTTATATTCGACTTACTCCGTACCTAAGCTCCTACACACTTAGTAGAGGGATTAAACACACCAGGATCTAACTTAAATCGGTTGATCACATCAAAATCAACCAGGGGTACTTACACATACATGCATCGCCACATGTGTTGGGTGTCATACTTGCATAACCATAGGTGTTGGGCTACATTCATGCATCGCCACAGGTATTGAGCGTCATATTTGTATAGTCACAGGTATTGGGCATCATACTTGCATAGCCACAGGTGCTAGGCTACATACATGAATCGCCACAGGTGTTAGGCGTTATACTTGCATAGCCACAGGTGTTTGGTTTCATACTTGCATAGCCACAAGTGTTAGGCTTTAGGTTTGCATGCCATGAGTGTTTGGCTTTATAGTTGTTGTATGCCACGATTGTTTGGCTTCTCTGCGTAGCCGCGAGTAGCTAGCTTGCCTGTCTCTTGTTCACCCAAGTGCCAGTTTGGTGGTGGTCGTGGTGCGTACAGTACAAGTCATTCCATCATGTGCATATGATGCATTGAATATTTGTTTGTGCTTATTGCATTCGATTGTTACATATGTTTGACGTGCAATTACAGGTGACATACACGTTTAGATCATGTATCATTCTTGATGTTATATAGTGGTTGATTTTACCACCCCGTAGGATGGATGGACTCTGGTATATACATCCTTTAGTATTTTCAGTTGTGCCTTATCTTCTGTACACAAGACTATTTCAGCGTGACTTGTACTACTAGTATAGGTTACTATACATATCTGTTTTGGTATCAGCTGAATTTATTTGGACTCACCACCGTTCACCATGTTTTATTTTCAGGTTGATTGGTCGCCAAGGGACCCCTAGTTGTCGGTTCTAGGTCCTGACGACTTCGACTTGGTTTCTTCCGCGTTCTTATGATTTCTGTTTTAGCTTATTTTGTATTTTGTATTTTGTATTTGATATGCGATGTGGTCTTGTATTGAGCTATATGTGATTCGTGGTTTGTATTTTTGAGTCCTCTATTAGACTTATTTTGTGTTGTTTTGTTGTGCGCCTGCCCAGAGAGTAGCTCAGGTGAGTTTTATGAATTTTATAGCCATGGAAGCATTATTTTTCTTTATGTTATATCTTGTTTTGAGGCCTAGGTCAATTATTATATTGTGTGGTATGTATAAATGTCTAAATTATCCATCATACAGGTGAGATGTTATCCAATTTTATATTTGATGAGCGGCTCCTCTGGTCTCGGGGTGTGACATATATTTTTTATTGTACAACCGTCTTAGATATTTATTAATTTATCTTAATTTTTATACCTCTCATCATATCTTTTATTGCTTATAAATTGCTCAATTATAAAATTATGTTTCAATTCGGATCAGTTTTTTTTTATTAAAAAAATTGCTGAGTATACTTTTGCTTATGATTGTAGTTGTAGCTTATTGATTTTTAAACTCATGATTTTGATTCCAGGTAACAAGTGTAGGTAACAAGTTTTGGCTGAAAGAAGAAGAAATAATCAACTTAGAAGAGAAAATGAAGAACTCTATAAAGACTAAGGAATTTAGATATTAAAACTCTTGGTTAAGTGTTGTAATCTATAAAGTGTTTTGATTATGAATTTTTCATGTTGATGTGTAGTTGTTTTGCTATAAGTTTTGTATATGTTTGTCGGAAGTAATCATGAGATAGATTTTTAGACAATAATTTATTGTATAATCATATGTTTTTTACAATGGTTTATTATTTTGTAGTGTGTGTTGAGAAATGACAACGTTTAACTTAAAAAATCTTGATAAAATGATTCGTTGAGAAAAATAGGATGAAAGATAATGGTTATAACATGTTGTCTTTGCAATTGAAATACAACGATATTTAACCATTGTAAATGTAAATTGATGCGTTAAGAAAAACAGAGATACTCGAAATAATGGTTACAAATCGTTGTCTTTTTTTTTTTGAAATATAACGGTGAAAAATCGTTGTCGTTTCTATAAAAATTTGTTACCTTTTAACTCAAAATACAACGGTTCAAATTGATTTACAACGGTGAAAACTTATTGTTTTGGCTAAAAATATAACAGTTAAAAATCGTTATCTTTAATCGCAACGACCTTTCTCGACAGATTGAGCAACAATGGTTTTAGGGGGATTTTACAATGATTTTTCATCGCTATTAAAGTTTTTTTTTATGGTGTAGTAGACTTTTAATCAATACTCATTGATGGTCTATACAAGTCAGATTCATTAATAGGGGCTAAAAAATAAATAAATCTAATTCTTAAAATAGTTTCTCCATATTAATAGGGTCATAAGACGAACATTTTTTGACATAGTGAAATTTAAGGGAGTGGAAGGGATCTATTAGACCAATTTTGAATTGGATTTTGACTTAATCTAAACTCATCAATGAAATTTAATCAAAACTCATTGATAACTTAAATATTTTTGGAATCCTAAAACTTTAGTGTATATCTATATATATATGATTAGGAGAGTATAACAAATATATTGGTGTGACCGTAGAGTAGAGTGAATTAGATATGTACAAGTATAGATATAATATTGTGTCAAATGTAAAATATAAATAAATAAATAAATAATTTTTTTGAATAATTTTTCTAGATTAATAGGGGTCATGAGTCAAAAATTTTAGCCTGATGAAACAAAGGAGAGGGGAAGGAACCTGTTAAACTTAATTGGGACTAAATTTGACCTGTTTAACTCCATTAATGAGTTAATAGTTTAAATGCTTGGAATCTTAAAATTTTAAGATAGACAAGACCAAGAGAATATTGAAAAATTATTGATAATGTTATAAAGTGAATCAAAATTGTTAGGTTTAGAAATGACACTGTGCAAAAAGTAAAGAAGATTAAATTTTTTAAATAATATCTCTATATCAATAAGCGTCATGAGTCAAGAATTTTTAGACACAGTGAGATTTAGGGGAATGAAAAGAATCTATTGAATCAAATTATTTTTCTTCTGCTTAATAGACGCTTGATAAAAAAAAAAAGAGAAATTATCCCTACAACACTAAGACTAGGGCCCCTGGCGCTATGGTGCAATGATAGGGTGACTAATTATCATATCAAGTATTCATGATTCGATCCTCAGCTATGACGTATTTGTCAAAAAAAATTTCTCCAAATTAAACACGAACCCTAGGATGTTGAACTTCTAGACCATCCACTATGAGCGCTTTCCAATTTACCTTGGTGACTGGTGGAAAACTTCCGTGGGGTAGGGTCGGTCATCTCAGGTTCGTTTGCTAGTTGGTCCTACATTTTAGCCCCTGGAGCTATGGTGCAGTGGAATAGCGACTAATTGTCATCGCAGACATCTGCGGTTTGATCCCCAATTACGACGTATTTTGTAGGAATTTTTTCTCCAAATGGGCGTGAACATTGGGACACTAGGCTTCTGGACCGCCATCCGTGAGCTCTTCCCGATTTACCCTACCGGCTAGTGGAAAACTTCCGTGGGGCCGGACCGGTCGTCCGAGGTTGAAAAAATCTCATTAATCATTTTAAAAGCCCCCAGGGCTATGGATCAGCAGTAGGGCGACTAGTCACCATCCCAGGCATCCACACTTCAATCCTTAGCTACGACATATTTTGTAGAAATTTTTCCTCCAAATAGAACGCGAACCCTGGGACGCTGAGCTTCTAAACCGCCCACCGCGAGCACTTTCCGATTTATCCTGGTGACCGATGGAAAATTTTCGTGGAGTCGGGTCGGTTGCCCCAGGTTCGTCTGCTACCTAGTCCAACATATTTTTTAGTTCTTTTTAATTTGATTAGACTAGGCATCCGCGATTCGTTCCCCAACTACAGCGTATTTTATAGGAATTTTTCCTCCAAATGGGGCGTGAATCCTGGGACGCTGGGCTTCTGGACCGCTCACCGTGAGCACTTCCCGATTTATCCTAGTGGCCGGTGGGAAACTTCCGTGGGGTAAATTCGGTCGCCCGAGATTGGAAAAACTTCGTTAATCATTTTTAATTTGATTAGACTAGTCTTCACGGAATGAACTAAAGATTAGCACATTGGTATTACTATCTTGAGGTTTAGGGTCAAAACCTAACAAAGCTAGTGTTCTCGTCCTCCCCACGCGCTAGGTCTACTACCTGATCCAATATTTTTTTTTAATGTGATTAGACTAGGCATCCGTGGTTTGATCCCCAGCTACGGCGTATTTTTAAGAATTTTTTTTCCAAATGGGGCACAAACCCTGGGATGCTGAGCTTCTAGACCGCCCGCCACAATCACTTCCCGATTTACCCTGGAGGCTAGTGGGAAACATTCGTGGGGTCAGGTCGATAGCTCGAGGTTAAAAAAAATCTCGTTAATCATTTTTTAATTTGATTAGATTAGTTTTCATGGAATAGATTGAAGATTAGTACGTGGGTGTTATCATCTTAAGGTCTAGGATCAAATTCTAGCAAAGCCAGTGTTCTTACCTTCCCCACACGCTAGCCACAACATCCAGGCTAGTAATTCTCATGATTTACCTTTTTTATGTTGGCCTTAGAATAGATTGGTAGGGACGGTAGGACAAACGAATTACTTTTTTGTCACCTTAATTTGATCAGACTAGCTTCAATGTAATTTTTGTTATTTTCTATTTTTCTTCCTTTTATTGTTATTTCATTTTACTTTTCCTTGGTAATTAGCTACTCAACAACTAAAAAATAGATTTTTTATTAACTTTCTCTTATAATTTTTTTATTAAAACTTCAAATTTAAAAATAAGAACACGAACTAGGCGACTGACAGACCCGAAATAGACTATCAGGAAATGTGTGGGTCCTCCAAATTTAGAATATTTATAAAAATGCTGGAAACCCTTTTTGCAATCAAAGTATGAAAACGTAGTAAAGGGGCCACAGGTCGTATTTTTCCTAGGGACTAGTTGAGAGTTTGTTTGATTCGAACTCGTGTTTATGTGTCGTTGATATTTTTGGGTTTCAAATAAAAATTGGGTTTTGGCTTTAATTAGAAATGAAATCTCAATGAAAATGAAGGAACTTTAACCAAGCAACTTAACGAGGTGATGACAATTAGGGACTCAACCGATTATGAACTTAATCAAATCAAGGATAGATTTGCAAATTTGGAGAATGATACTAATAGCACATGCAATGATCACGCTGAAGATCATGTTTAATCCCAGAAACTAAAACTCAAACAACCAACGGTTAAGCAATCCGTGACCAAACTTATATAAAGTCAATGTGAAACTTCACTTAATTCACAATGCAAGCTATTACAAACTAATATGCAGAATTAAGACTTGGAGTTCAGAAACAATGCAGATGAAGAACAATCTCTTTTAAACACAATAGCTCGCTTTGAAATTGCATCCAACTTATCACCAATCAATGCTAAAACTCCATATGATACAAGGTGCAGATTTAAAAAGGAAAACAGATTTCCTGCCAAGAGAAGGCAGTTTATGTGCCAAAGCTGATATGGTGTGCCAACTACTTCTAACAATTCAGCAACTGAAACAAATCGATTAAGATTGGGAAGGTAAGCTATCAATACAATGATACGCAAGTTTGCAGGACAAAATTCAGCACCAAAGTTCAGAAACAACTCAGCAACTTTCAAGGCAGAAATATGTTTGCAGAAAATTGCAGTCCAATTCAATTTCAGACAAACGATCAGGGCAAGCTGAGTTCGAGTGTGCTATCTAGTGTCAAACAAGATCTAGGAGATCGAAGGTTCTCTTGACACGACTTTAGAAGCCAATAACACCTAAGCTGATCGACTTGGGACTGAAATCCTTCATGTGCAGAAATGAATAGCAATTGCAGAAACAGAGAGTTGACATCAGGGAACAATGAATTCAGAATTTTCGAAGTAACTTGGATCAAGCTCAGGCACTCAATGTGCGGAAAGGATTAAAAAGGACTGGTGTTCACTTATCACAAAACTCAGAATCAATGACTTAAACCTGCTGAATTAGAACTGATACACAAGCTGGATTTCAGAAACATAAGCTGAACAAAAGAAAATTCAGAAATGATACTACTATGAAACACTTGGATCAACTAAATTCACACCCTAATTGTGGTCTTCAATGGCAGGAATTAAACTAAACATAACTGAATTCGAATTAGAAACAAACTAAAGGATTTCGAAACTGAACTGAAATCTGCAGAAAAAAAAACTGATACGCAAGTTGAAAACAGAGATACAAACTGATACGCAAGCTAAAAACAAGAAATAAATTGAAATTAAAAGCAATTATCCACTAAACACATTCCCTAGCTATTAAACTTGCAGAATGAAACACAATTGAAGCTAAAACAATTCAGAAACTTGAAACTAAGTGGCTGATACAAAAAATTCAGTAATGAAGTGGCAGAATTCGAAATTACAGCTAAAACAGAAATTACAATAATGAAAGCTAAACCCCAATCACTCCATTAGCTCAAGGTCTCCTTGTTCGTCATGCAAGGGCTGGCCTCGAACCCCTAAGCTCAGCAATTCACTGGAAAACTGAATCTGCGATCCATTTCAGCTCAAACTCTGTTCAAGAGGGAAAACCCAATTGATTTCTTCAATTCAGCCTTGTCGGATTGAAATGAAGGTGCGGGAATGATCAAAGCTTATCCGAGAACCCCTCCAGATAGCTTGGACTGATGTAGAACTGGACAAAACCGAAATCGAAGCAACCAAATACAGAGCTGAGGAAACCCTCACTCAGCTCTGTTCTTGTCCAATTCCGAGCTGAAACTCCACCGATTGCTCTCCCCAGTGACCTCGAACTTGATCTAATGCAGAAAAGGGTGGTCGCGCCCCTTGGATTGAAAAACTACCGAAGAGAAACTAAGAACACGAAGAAGAAGCTGGACTGCGGCGGAGACGCGACGAGGAGAAGCTGAGGGAATTTCTGATTAAATACTTAATAATGGACGGCCCAGATTGATTTGAGAAAATCCAACGGCTGATCTTGCTCTGATCTGACCCAAACTTTCCAGATGTTGATCAAGGGTCAGGATCTGCCTCGTGGTAGCTCGGATACTCCAGATGTGCAACGGATGGTCCAGATCAACCTAATCTTTGAATGGACGATCTAGAGCCCTCCGAGCTTGATTCAACGGTTGATTGAGCTCTGATTGGGATGAAACCTTCAGATCTTGATCAGAGTGTTTGATCAACCCTAACCCTAGCTCGGATTGCTTCAGATGGTCCCGGATGGCTCAGATCTAGCCGCTTTTGAATCGGACGACCCGGATTAATCCGAAGCTTGATAACTCGATCCGGGTCCACTTCCGACTCAAGTTTGACCCAGTATGCCCTAGGTCCATAAACCTTTCATGCCTACAAAAATAGATCAAAAATTTAGTAGCTAAATAATCCAAATATGTGTAAATTTGTAATTAAGTCCAAAATAAAGGTAAGTTCTAAAACCTAGGGTAAAATCATAATTAAGCAAGTAAAACATGGGTCAAACATGGATTTTAACAGTTAAAATAATCAACAAAATGGTACTTATCAGCGACCAAAATTAAAACCAAATTTAAAATAAATTTGAGCTTTTAAAAGCCAATATCCTTGATCAAAATACCTAAAAGCTTTTAAAAAAAATAAAAATAAATAAATTTAAGTGGTTATTCTGAATAAATAATAATATTTTGAGATAAATTTAAACTAAAATTATTTTATTTTATTTTTTATTTACTTATTGTGCTTTTTAGTTGACACTGATATTCAATCTATACTGATTAATTTTGAAAGGACAAAAATTTTTCATTGACTATTAAAATAAATTAAAAAATATTATCAAAATCGACCACCCATCAAAGGTCAAAGAAATTTATATTTATTACCTTACTTCAATTTGTTGATGTTATTCCTTTTTTTCCTTTAATTAGAAACTACGTCAAAAGAGCATTTTAAAAAAGAAATATACCCTTTAGTAAAATATAAAGTATGACTAGACCCTTTAATAAAATACAAAGTATGATCCATAATTTAAAAAATTTTAAAACAAGCTCTTTTTTGATAAATTACCATTTTAAAATTCTAGATGGTCATATTTAATTTATTAAACTATGAGAAGTAAAATGAAAAACTTCTCAACTTTCAGAGGTAAATTTTAATTTTTCATAAAATCATAATATCTAAAAATACTTAAATGTAAAGATATGATATCTAAGGAACCTATTCGGATGTAATACATGATAAATAGCACGAAACTTAGAGATGAATTTCTAGTAGACGTATCAAGATGAAGGATTGAAATTCGTATATACTGTTTGAATTATACTGCTGTCTACAGCACTACAAAGTCGGATATAATTCTACACGAGTATGTAAAAGGTCGAATGAAGATAGATACAATGGAAGTCGATTAATGGGACAAAAACAGCAGCATCTCATATTTTCTTTCACCTCTTAAACTATTTTATATAGCATTAGCAGCAACGATACGAACTAAAACTATCAATAAAGAATTACAGCAAAACTTTCTTGCTTTGCTAGACATCTGTGCCTCCACTCCGCCAATGTTACGCAACCTCTTCTATGTAGTCAACCCTGGAGAAAACAAAATCTGTAACAGAAGCACCGGCTGATAACTGACTAGGGGCGGAAGTATAGTAACTGTTCGTATACTCGCCTAATGACATTACCCTCGCGCATTACAGAGAAATAATGGCAACTTGAGGCCTTGAATGGAGGTGAGAAATTCACTTGTGTCATTTTTTTCGTTTTGCTAAATTTCGTACGCGATGTTCCCATTCTCGATCTTCCTTGACAGCTTTATTCCAGCGTGCCTTGAAGGTTTCGAGCTCAGATGTTGACTGCCTTCTGATCTGCAGTTTTCACAACAATAGCAGATTATTTAGTCTGATTAATGTGGATTTGGTTCCATTATAGAACTTTTCTAAGCAAGGCTACATCACTAGTATTTTCCACAATTCACTTTGAGAAGAAATTAACATCTAGTATTCTAGCTCATGGCAACCAAAAGAATTCTTACATGGGTTCGTAAGTCCAAGGATCTTGGGTTTTTCACCTGCAAATAGGGGAGGATCAGTGATTCCATAAGTTGACATTGAATGAAAATAAAATATCTAAGCTTCAATTTTCAAAATTTAACTTTAGTAAAACATTCTAAAAAAAAGTTTTCCTTTGATAAGCAATATCTTACTCGATCTTTCAGCAGGTAAGCATGACCAGAATAGCTGATGAATTCTCCTCTTTAAACTACTACGCTCACCGAATTATCAGCAATCGTTCAGAAAGTGTTTCATATTAACTACTTTCCATTTTGAGTGACCAAGTTTCTGTATGGTTGCAGGAAAATATAGGAAATATTGTAGCACTAAGAGCCTTTTCAATTAAAAAAAAGGTAATTATTTTTGTACTTGTTTGATGTCTCATATTTCTTCATTCTCTACAAGCGTCCATGTATGTACAATGTAGTAAAGCATAATCATCTTCCAATTAGAGCAGAAGAATATTTTGTTGGTTTCTGGATTATGTAACATCGCCATCACAGTAGGCCAATTTATAGCTTGTGGGCCCAATTAGCATAGCTATGAACCAATTGCAGAAAAATCCTATTCTATGTTTTTCCCGACATGATTTCAGGTGGTGACGGCTAGAAAAGGGATTGGTGTAATTTTTCTTCAGTAGCAGTGTTCTAGATGAGGTTGTTAGAAACCATATTTCTTGTAGAAAGAAGGTTTTCTGCTTGAGATCTTTTGATATCTCAGAAGTGCTAAATGTGAGGCTTACATTATTTTATACATCAATATTGAGAGAGAAGTCTAGGGTAATGATATCCAGGATAATAATTCCCCTCCAGTGCAGTAGGGTCAACCTACATGGCCGTCTCCACTTCAGCAAATCCAGCACATGCGGCCTTGCTTCATGTTAGAATTGGGCATGACCCACTACCCATAGATCCCATAATCCGTTAGGATTTTGGAGTAAGATTCTCTATAAATTCCTTCCATGGCACCCATGGTGACTTAGGGTCCTCGTCGGGATGACCCTCGACTCCCTCTAGTGTATGTTGATCTATGCAGGTCTGGCCATATCACCACAGAAAGCTTCGTCATTGATCTCCAGCGAGGTGGTAGATTTTCACCATATTATTTTGTGTCATCAATAAGGAATTAGGGCCAAAGATGTTAAGATGGAATTGGCAGAAGAGGAGGATTGGTTCCCTTTGCGCTAGGGAAATTAGGGCTAAAACGTTGAGATCGGTTTGGATTGAATCATGGTGACTTAAGAATCAAAGGAACCTCGACGGAATGACCCCGGCACCCACCCTCTGACGCATGTTGATTCATGCAAAGTCCAGCCACATCACAACACGAAGCTTTGTCATTGATCCTAGCGAGTAAATTTTCACCGCATCATATGGCTTTTGTAAAAGATTGGGTCAAGGTTTAAAATTTTGAATCATGTCGAAACTTCAGTTTATGACCGAAATGATACTATTTTGATATCGTACCATGCCAATATGATTTCATTGCTTTTTAAAATATAAAATATATTAATTAAAAAATATTTAAATAACATTTGATTGCTATAAAGGCTTACGATAGAGTTATATTTAAGATGTTGAATGTTGAGTTTAAAATTTGATATTACCTCTTAAAATGTTTGATGCTTATTGAATATTGAGTAAAAACAAATTAGGGCCAACTAAACTCCACCAAGGCAGGATCAATTAGGTTTAAACTAGATTTAATTTGAATTTATTTAGCTCAGTTTAAAATTAAATCAAATTAATATATAGAATAATTTAGTTTATTAGAAGTATATTACACAAAAAAAAAAGTAATGAAGTAGGTATTGTTGTAAATAGTTCGTTAAAGGATAAAGTAGTAAGAGTGATTAGAAAGAAAGATAGGATTATAACTCTAAGATAATGATGGCGAAAGAAACCATTACTGTAATTAGTATTTATGCACCTTAAATAGGATTAGATAAAGACATCAAATCTAGATTTTGGGGCAACTTAGATAAGCTATTACAAAAATATTCCGTCAAATGAAATTATTTTAATAGGAGATCTAAATGGGCATGTAGAGGTGAAAAATAAGGAATATGGTGCATGGAGGTTATGGGTTGAGAACAAGAAATGTAAAAGGAAAAACTGTACTGGAGATAACATGATCTTGTATAGCTAATATATTTTTCAAAAAAAGAGAAAAACACTAATTACGTTACGTTCAAAAGTGAGAATAATAAGTTACAAATTGACTATTAGTTAGGAAGAAGGATACGGTTAAAAAGAAGGATAAAAAGATTGTAAAAATTATAAAGTTAACCCTGGAGAAAACTTAATTACCTCATAGGATAGTGTATTGGATATGTGCCTTAAGCATAGTATCAATGAAAGGAAATATGCACGACTCCTAGAATTAATTAGTGGATGTTAAAGGATAGAAAGAAAAATATATTTAAGGAGAGGGTAGAAATACAAGTATTAAGAGAAATATATGATTATTCAAATATGACATGGGATAAT
Source organism: Boesenbergia rotunda (assembly GCA_024364735.1). Taxonomy (NCBI): domain Eukaryota; kingdom Viridiplantae; phylum Streptophyta; class Magnoliopsida; order Zingiberales; family Zingiberaceae; genus Boesenbergia; species Boesenbergia rotunda. The sequence goes on along the minus strand of JAGFNQ010006854.1, from coordinate 201,072 downwards.
ATGACATTAAAGTTGAAAATAATAGCCAATAGTGTACTCGATTAGTCAAAGGGACGTGAAAATTTTCAAATAAAATGTATTAAAGATTAATACAATAGGGTATTATTAAATGATGAGGAAATAATAGAGTATGAAAGAAATATTTTCATCAACTTTTTAATGAAAGTTTAGATGATCAAATTAACGTAAATAATTTAAGTAGGTCAAATGAATAAATGAGTATAAAATTTAAATTTTATTGTAGAATTCAAACTTAAAAAGTAGATCAAACTTTAAATATGATGCAAAATGGAAAAATAGTTGGACCAGGTGATATTCCGTTTGAGTATAAACATGCCTAAAAAAATAAGATATTGAATGGCTTACAAAGTTAGAAAAAAAAAAGCGTTTGCACAGTGTAAAAAATATTCTAGTTCTTTTATATAAGAACAAATGAATTATACCATGAAACTTTGGAAAAGAATAATATAAAAAAGACTAAGACCATAATGACCTAAAATTAATTTGGATTTATGCTTAGAAGGTTGACAATAGAAATTGTATATCTTCTCAAAGCAACAAATTGAAAAGTATCCAGAATAGAAGCAAGACTTACACATGATATTCATCGACCTAGAAAAAACTTATAATAGAGTCCAAGGGAAATTATTTAGATAATTCTAGGAAAGAGAGGTATTAGCATAGCCTATATTACACTAATTAAATATATGTATAAAGATGTAATGACAAGAGTGAAGACTTCAAACGATTAACCGAAGCATTTTCCATAAAAATAGGATTACATCAACAATCAACTCTAAGTCCCTATTTTTTTATACTAATGCACGATACTATGGTGCATGTTATTTGCAGATGATATTGTTTTGATAGATGAGATACAAAAATAAGTAAATGCTAAACTTAAATCTTAACCAAAACCATTGAAAGTGAAAAGTTTTAGACTTACTAAAGACATAATATATGAAATTAAAGTTTAACAATATTATACGTAATAAGATAATTGTTAAAATAGGAGATGACGAATTAATTTTAAATATTTAGGATTATTTTTCAAAAAGATGGAGGGATTGAGAAAATTTTCTTACATAATATATAAGGAGATGGTTGAAATGGAGAAAAACCTAAGTGTTCATTGTAATCATAAAGTATCTCTAAGACTTAAAGAGAAGTTCTACAAAACGACAGTTAGACCTGCCATATTATATGAAGTTAAATGTTAAGCTATGACTCAAACACAAGAAGAGAGTGTTAAGGTGGATGTGCAAATATACGAGGATGGACAGGATAAAAATGAGAACATTAAAGAGAGAGTTAAGGTTGCACCTATTTAGGAAAAACTCTGAGAAACACATTTAAGCTATATAAACATTGACTTAGAGAATCAATAAATGTTCTAGTTAGTGATATGAAATTATGACAAATATGCACATCAAACTAAGAAGATCAAAAAACCCTTGGTTAGCAACAACAAAAGGATAGCTTGGTGCACGAAACTCCCGCCAATGCGCGGTCCCGAGAAAAGTCGAACTACATTGGGCTTATTATATGTAGTCTTACTTGCATTTTGCAAGAGGTTGTTTCTATAACTAAAACCCGTGACATATGGCAGCAACTTTACCGTTACGTCAATAATAAAATAAGATAAAAATTATTTAAATATAGACGATGATATAATAGGAGATAATGTCCAATGGTGTATAAGAATCCATATAACCGAAGCCAGCTAGTGGAATATATATTTTATGAAGTTAAAAATTATATTATCTTAATTTTTTTTCTTAATAATGTGTCTCCTACATCTTAAAAGTTTTTTTTCTCTATCTTTAGCTCATGGATGAAGAAGAGAAAAAGATAATCATCCTTAAAGAAGTTAAGTGACTTTTCCCCCTCTATTTACCTTGTGAAGAGATGGAGGAAAAAAATTAATCCTTAAAGAGATTAAAGAGGTTTTTTTCCTCTTTGTTTAGCTCTGTGGACGGATGGAGGGGAAAAAATTAATGAATAAAAGGAAAAAAATTAACAAGGGGGGAAATTACTAAAGAAAATTGTCTAAAATTAAAGAAAAAAGGAAATAGTAAAAAAAAAATTAAAAACTATGATGTCACAGCTACCTCCATGACCTCATAGAGGTAACCTCGCAGTGTCGGACGGAATGGTAAATTCCACCCACACCGATGGGCAGAACTCAATATTTAAATCCTTGGATGGGATAGTGATTTAGTTGGTTTCCATTGTAATTTTGTCACATTTATATAGACATGGATCTTTTCCCAAGCAGAGTAAGCTTGCATTAGATCATGGTAAATTGCATGTCTTTTTTGTGTGATTGCGTTATTCTACCATAGAAAATAAGTATTCTACCTACCATAAAGGACAACTTGGTACATAAAGCTCTAGCCAATGCAAGGTCCCAATGAAAGATCTATTGTACACAGCTTTATATGCATTGCAAGAGATTGTTTCCATGACTCAAATTCGTCACTAAATCACATGGCAACAACTTTATTCAACATAAGCATTCTACCATATAGCATTATAATGGAGGTGATTCCACATTTTAAAAATACATGATTTGAGTTTGTGTATTGTCTAAGACAACAACTTCTAATCTAACAGGTAATGCTAGAATGGTCTCCAATGCTGATAAGTGATGACCTCAATAAGTAATATTAAAGTCAAGGCTGACAGATTGGAGTAATGCGTCTAGGACTTCAGAGTGGAAGGAGTAATCAACACAAAACAAACAGATAATCAAAATTGGAAGTGACTTCAACAAACATTAATGGTTCTCCATCCAGAAGTTTGATGGGAGGACCAGTTTATCTTTGTAGTGATTGAGGATATCAAATCTACTAAAGCAGCAAAGCTTGTGGGAAACTTTACTAGACAAAGAGAAGGGCAACACCGGAGTGATTAATAGACAATGAAGGCAAAAAAAAAAAAAATAGTATCAGATTATGTCTTTCCAATAACATTGTTCAATGGCAACCAGTGGGACTATGAGACTATAGGACAGGGTGTCATACAAAGATTGAAGGACCATTACATGCCTAACAATGTTATCATCTGAATCCATCTTAAGACTACATATAACAGATGATAGAAATTTGATGGTGCATTTGAATATATTCCAGTGCCTTAATGAAGAAGCAGACAAAGATTAGGGAGAAGATCTAAGGTGATGACTTGGTGCAGACATTCTTAGTTGTGTAGCTCATTCAGTACCTCTGTGAACACTCTCTTAGTCGGCAAGACAGGCTGCATGAGGTGATGAACAAAGATAATGTTGGTCCAAGGAAAGAAAAACTGGAGTGTCAAATTTGAATGAAAGTGCACTAGTCACTTGAGCATATCATATCACAGTAGCCCAGTTTGTGAGTCAATGAGGCCCAATTACCCAGCTATTCTCCAAGCAAAAAATTTTATATTGAGGATTTTTCAAACATTGGTTTCTGTCCTGACAGCAAGAGAAGGGCTTCTACACACTGTTTTGAAGCCTAAGAGATGTCTTAGGGTATGTTTAGAGGTTGTGAGAGGTCATACTTCTAGTATAAACTAGGGTTTTCTTCCCAGACAGCTTTTGGTTTCTCCAAAGTGTTAAAGGTAAGATTTTCATTGGTTTCTCTATTAAGAGAAGGATCTGATGGAGTTTGAGAAGGCTCTTGTAGAAGGTATGGAAGTGTATTTCATTATCTCTTATGCCTAACCACATTGATTTGTTCTTGTTCTTTTTGTGTTTGTATGCTACTCTACTGTGGAGATGATTCAACCAAGGTTTAAAGTTTCGTTCCGTGCCCGACAACACGGGGCGATTCTTACCGTTCCGCTGGAGATCCGAAACCGACACGGGCGATTCGTGCATGCGTCACACGGCGATGGGCGGAGGCGGCAACAGAGGGAAACGTCCAACGCCGGAGGAAAAAACGCCAACGCCGGAGGACGCGTGTGGCCCGTCGCGTCGCATGTGTCGTCGGGGGCGTCGCGAGACTCCTCCGGCGCTACTGGAAGAGTCGCCGGACTCCTCTGGCGCCGCCGGAAGCTCCGCCGGACGGCGCCTGAGTTGTCGGCCGCACACGCAACCTCTGCCTCCGCCTGCGCTTCGCCCGCGCTAGGGCTCGATTTATGGGAGGAAATGTTTATAAAACATTTCCTCACATAAATATTTATCTCAATAAAATATTTAAAAATATATTTAAATTAAATAAATTTTATTAATTAATTTTCTGAAAATTATTTTTAATGTTTCAAATATTATTTAGCAATTCTAAAAAAATTAAAAATCTAAAAAAACCTTTAAAAATTTCTAAAAATCATATTTATATTTTGATATATTTTTTATTATTTTATATAATTACTATTTTATTATTTAATTAATATTTTGATATTTTATCATTTTAAATATATATTATTTAAATTAATAATTAATTAAATGAATAAATAAATAATTTATATAATTATTATATGTAAAGTAGCATTTTATGTTAATTTATATATTTATTATAGATAATATTTTTTATCTTAGAATAAATTTGAAATTTGGATTCATAAATATTACGATATTAAACATTTTACTTTTAGCATTTTTGCTCCAAAACATATAAAGTTTTGGTATTAGTAACTTAGTAAGGTTTAATTCGAGTTATTAATAGATTAATTTTCTTTAAAGAAAATTATATTTAATTTTTATAACGATATTAAATTATTTAATAATTGAGAATTTATATGAAATTAATATATGATTTATTTTTAAATTATACACAATAAACATATTTATCTCATAATTATTATATATAAATAAAAAATTACCGAAATCGTATCTGCATGGCACGATACGATACCGAAACCGTATTGTTCCGGTATGGGACCGAAATCTCGGCACGGGTCAAGATTTTAACCTTGGATTCAACATTTCAGGACTAGATTAGGATCTATAAGTTCTGATTTGAGGTCGTGAACTCTTGCAAGTAGTGCTTTCCAAACCCAACAAACGGTATCTGGGAACTTATGATCCAACATATTCCATACCACCAAATATTCTTTTTTAAAAAATAATATAGTAATCTAGAGTACATCTATCTGAAGAACAGATGTGTGTTGTACTCATTTCTCCCAATCACAATCGCAATTCTAAAGAAATATTATATTCCTAATCTACTTCAGTTATCACTCATCATGGAATAGATTGATTTGTCAAAGAGACTTTTTTTCGGTTCCTATTTCAATAACTTCCACTTTGCGTTTCTTTTTCCAGCATTCCTAGCTGTTGTTGGGTATTTATTTATTTTATTATTACGTTTGGAAGAGGGTATGGTGATGTTTAGTTTCCTTAAACTAACTATGCAGTAAAATGCTTTTTGATTGTCACTAGCATAGAGCAATTCTCCTATCTCAGCTAGTTAATCTAACACTTATTTGCAAGTCAATGCTTCTCAAACCAAGTTGCAGAAAAAGGAATCTACATGGTTGTTTTTAGTAAATGTTCCTCGCATGAAGGATCCATATGCCTGAGAAAACTGGTGGGCTGAAAAAGAATGTGAACTCAGCTGATTGCTAATAAAAGTGGGAGTTCAACCTTTAGCTATACACAGCAACTTAACATAAATTTGAGGATCCATAAGTAGATAAAATAAATATTTCAAGCACAATGATAAAAAGGGTGGCGCATAACTTTTGCACAAATTAATTGTTAGTATGTTGACCAATAGTTTTAAATACAACTGAAAGTATATCATGCAAGACTTATCACCTTTGAAGATCCTCCCAAACTGGGAATTCCCTTGTGAACAATGAACTCGGTGTCAATTACTCCAACTTTCTTGGTTCGATCACCCTGAAATTCATAAATCAAATCAAATAAGATCATTTTAGTGCAGAACCTCAGTAAACTCCATCTCATAGTTCTGCATCAAAATGAAAGAATACAGGTTTAGTTAATTTATTCAAACAAACAGATCTGTAAATAATAAGGAACTAACTTGTTCATACATTAAAGAAAAGAAGTATGAAACGATAATTCTAACTAGTGAAGTAAAGAAGAACCCAGTCTTTGTTCATTTACCTGAGCACAATAACCCAGCTTCATGTCCAAACCCCACCCATGTACCAAATCATTCTGCCAGAACAAATAATACTTCAATACATGCTACAGAGTTTACAGAAATGACTTGTCTTCAAGTATCAACCATGATGTTGAATAATTGGGAAAAAAATAGTACAGAGGCAGGATCGCATCTAATAAGACAATAAAGAACTCAATTAACCATTGTGCTAATTTTTTCCATTAAATTACTTTCAACACGTAGCTAACAATAGGTTCAAGAGGAAAATCAACCTTTCAATTAGTATTTTGTTTTAAAAAAGTGTTACTTTTCTTGATAATATTGATTATAGAAGTATTCAAAAATCTCCTGGAGTGTGACCATAAAGAAGACAATATAGATCACTAAGGCAAATTTTATGTGAAAGGTCCATATTACAAAGACAAGGGATGCTGAAAAATTAGGCAGGCCACATAACAACCAAATGAAAAGTTTAGATAATTTTGCAATTTCTATAAAAGTATTGAAAAACATGATAGGCCATCTTTAAGTGTAATCAAAATAAAGGAATTTGAATCACCAAGACTACATGCAATTCCTAGCTAAACTTAGTGGAGAGTATTCTTATAAATGCCTAGGATCAATTGAAATTTCAATAAAGAACAGTAGTAACAGACTTATATTGAACAACTTTCTATGTCTGACATCTCAAAAGTTTTGTTAGTATATAGTTAAAAATAATTTTTGGAGAAAAAACTGGAGTTGTCTTTTAGACATAATGCAAACAAAATGACCATAGTGTCTGAGACGCAAATCAAAATGTGAATGTTATTACCTGTATGAGATGCCACACGCATTTCCATGCAGCTCGAGAAAAGACAGGAGCCATCCCTTCAATCCATCTGACATGAATAGTATAATCAAATTAGTACAAACTCAACTTGGGAACTGCCCAAGATTCTCTACGCCTAGGTAAGTTACCAATCTACCTAAAAGGGTAATTCGCAATTTTCCAGGAATAAATATGAGAGGGAATAATTCTTCCAAAAAGCGAGGAGCATAGAAAAGATTAGTAGTTCGAAAGTATTTTACTTGTCTTTTACAGACAAGGACATTCACATGTAAAGAGCATTCTAAAAGAAAAGTTTTCCTATTTCTAATTGAAGATAATTTAACAAGGGAAGTGGTTATGAATGGACAACAGTTTTAACTTGCAGATTAAATGGCTTATTGATATCGGATATGGATCTTGCTCAGCCATTCCCACGTGGCTTTATTCTAGGTCAACTGTTTATGTATCTGAAGACCTCTAGTTCGAGAACCAACCTTACAGACCAGGTCAGCAAGTCAGCATGTTTGGGAGCCGAGTGAATGGCATCTGTTAAGTTCCCCGAGCTCTCCTTTGACTACTTAGAACTCCCCAAGTTCTCCCCTCCAAATGCATGTGACTCCCCAAGATCTCAAAACCCTCCAACTTCTCCTCCGTCAACTTTTGTCTCCAATCCCCACAAGCTCTGTTCTAAAGTCTTGAGGCTGCTTTGGTCATGATTAGCATAATCTTCCATTTTGTGTAGACAATGGCCCCCTATTCTGATCATTGCAAGCCAAAACCATACTGCAACATGATCCCTCGCAGATATGATTCATCCCTAGATATGGTCTCTCATCTACCTCCGCCTATAAAAACCCATGTATATCCAGGAAAACACGTTCACAATTCACTCTAGTATTTTTGCATTCTCTTTGCTCCCACCCTTGTGTGTCTTAAGCATCGGAAGGGACAACTCTGGAGCCCTCTGATGCTTTTTCTAGTCTGCACAGGTAGGGCATCTTCAATTTTGGTGGGACAACCTCCAACTTAGTAGCATCCACATCACCCAGCCTGTTCTGCCAGTTCAACATCCAACCATTGCAGTGGATTTCTACCACATCACTTATGATTCATACTAAGATTTATTTCATGCACAAGACATTGCAGGACATACATAAAGCCAAAGTTTAAAATTTTGAGTCATGCCGAAGTTCCATTTATGACCGGAATGATATGGTTTTGATAAACTATCATGTGATGTCTTTTTTTATAAAATATATTAATTAAAAAATATTTTATAAGTATTTGATTATTATAGATGTTTTTTCTAATAATTCATCTCCTCCCTATTTTTAAAGTGATTTTTTCCCTTCGTCTTTATTGTTTATTTTGTATATGTTGGTGTAATCATGCCCTGAAGGAGAAGATTCAATGATTGACAATTATTTAAATTTAGGTTAATATGTTGGATCTCACATGAGTTATGAGTATGCAAGATAAAGAGAAGTCCAAGAAGGTCGAGGGTCGGATTATTGGCAAGAAGAAGTTCATACAAGTCAGAAGACCAAATGCAAGGCAAGAGAAGTCTAAGAATCTCGGGCGTTGGATTCTTGACAAGAAAAGTCCATGCAGGTCGGAAGACTAGATGCAATGCAAGGCAAGGAAAGACCAAGAAGGTCGAGAATCGGATTTTTGACAAAAGGAGGAAACCCGAGCAGATCGCAAGATTGGATGAGAGGGTAGATAAAGACCCAAAGATGAGGAAGCTCCAGGCACAAAGTACAACAAACAAAAGGTTAACTAGAATGAGGTAATTGGGATTGATTGGTACATTGAAAGGAGGTATGTGCTTGAGGGTTTAGAGATGAAAACCCCTATTTTAGGGTTCACCAATCGATTGGTGAGCTAAAACCCTAAACCTCAATTCTAGGTTTTGCAACATCAATCGATTGGCACAATTGATTTGTGTAAACTCGAAATTCCAAGTTTAGGCAAGTATTGTATCAATCGATTAGTACGGATTGTCAATCGATTGGTAACCAATTTCGAGCACACAGAAGCTTCCCGAAACAATTAGCCATATTGATTGAGCGTTGTCAATCAATTAGTGTAATCAATTGGCAGAGGTTTCTCGAGCGAACAGAAGCTTGCCAAATCATTTGAAACAAAAGTATGCCAAATTGATTGGTCGATTGATTCGGCATTCCCAATCGATTGGCAGAAGTTTCACAAGAAAACAAAAGTCTGTCAAATCGATGACCAATTAATTGGCCATTATGTCCACCAATCGATTGGGATTTAAAATCAGGATAATCTCAATCGTTAATCTAGAGTCAATGACCGTTCAATGGTCAGCAATCGATTACTGGGGACAAGAAGTGGAGAAACAACCCTATTCTGAATCATTTAAAAGGGGGCTTAGAGCACATGAAGACACCATTGTTCCATTGCGATTCTCCTATTCATCTTCGATGTCAAGCTCTCATCTACAATATCTTCAAGCAACCAAGAGAAGGAGAACCAAGCCAGACTTGTAATCTCTTCTTTTCTTCTCTCTTGTTACTATTTCATTTACGTAATTTTGTAATCTTGTTGTAAGAAGATTTCTCCGCCTTCGGGTTTTGTCCGAGAAGGAGAAGGTTTAGTGGAAGTAGACTGCAAGGAGCGGAGATTAGTCGCTTCAAGGATACCAAGTAAAATCATCCGAGTTAGTGTTGAGTGTGTTGTGCTTGTTTCGCTTGGAAGTTTCCACTGCCCAATCTCAACAAGAAGTGATTGGAGCTATTCAAACCCCCCCCCCTCCCTCCTCTCTCCTCCTCCTAACTTGCAAGGTCCTAACAAGTAGTATCAGAGCAAGGTCGCTTCGGAGGACTCACATCCAAGGGAGTAAATGTTTCGAGCTGCAAAGATGTCTTTGAAAGAGGGCTATAGCACTATTCGACCGCCCTACTTGAAGAAAACAATTTCTCTTACAGAAAGAGCCACATGTAGCACTACCTTATGATTGAGATTGATATACGGTTTTCAGTGACAAGGGTTTCGTTACGCTAACTTCAGTAGATGGAAAAATTCTGGAATATTCAAGATGGCCTATTGAACAAAAGTAGAAGACACAAGCAAATGCCAAAGTTATTGTAACTCTTCTTCGAAGCAACTAATAAAGTTGGTTCATTCAAGAATGCCAAGGAATAATGAGACAAGCTCATTAAGCTGAATAAAGGCACAAATGACTCAAGAATTGCAAAGAGAACCTCATAAATCAAATGCAGAATTTCGCCATGAATGAAGGAGAAACAGTAAGTTCACTATTTAGGAGGTTCAAGAAACTCCTCAATGATCTTCATTCGGTTGGAAAGTGTGGAGAACCGAGCAAGGTTTAAAATCTTGACCCGTGCCGAGGTTTCGGTCCCAGACCGGAATGATACGGTTTCGGTTTCGTATCGTGCCATGCCGGTATGGTTTCGGTATTTTTTTATTTATATATTAATTATTAGATAAATATATTTATTGTGTATAATTTAAAAATAAGTTGTATATTGATTTTATATAACTTCTCAATTATTGAACAACTTAATATTGTTAGAAAAAAAATAATTAAATATAATGTTTTAAATAAAATTGATCTATTAATAATTCGAATTAAAATTAAAACATTATAATATGCTATAATAACTAATAAGTATATAAATTAACTAAAATACTACTTTATATATAATAATTATATAAATTAATTAATTATTAATTTAAATAATATATATATAATGATAAAAAATGTTAGAATATTAATTAATTACTAAAACAGTAAAATTAAAAAATTATCAAAATATATAATTGAATTGTTACAATTTTTTAGATTTTTTAAATTTTTTTAGAATTTTTAAAAAATATTTTAAAAATTCAGAAAATTAATTAATAAAACTTATTTAATTTTTTTAATTTTAAATATAATTTTATATTGTGATAATATTTATTTAGGGAAATGTTAGATTTAAATAAATAATTTTATTATTTTTCTTATTTAATTTGTATTTTAAGTGGGAATGTTGTATTGTAATTTTTTTTTTTTGTGTTGCCCACCGGCGAAGGCGGAGGCAGAGGAGGAGGAGCGCGACCCCGCGGGTCCAGCGCCATCTGACAGAGCCGGAGGCGTCCCGCGACGCCTTCGGCGAAGCTGGAGCAATCCCGTGACGTCTCCGACGTCGCGCGTTTTGCCCTACTGACGGAAGCGGAGGAGCCACGAGCCCGCGAGGGCGTCCTGCGGGTCCAGCGCCTTCTGACAGCCCTTCCGGCGAAGCCGGAGGCGTCCGGCGACGCCTCTGGCGACGACGGACCAGTCCCGCGATGCCTCCAGCCTCGCTTGCGCTGTGTTTTGCGTACCTTGCCTCGCTCCTGCTCGTCGTCACCACTGCCGCTCGCCGCTGTCGCACGCAACAACTATCAGCACACTGTGCCGATTTCGGTGCCCGAGCGGAACGGTATGTTTCACCTGTGCCGAGCGGCACGGCACGAAACCTCAATCCATGGAACCGAGACGTCATCAGGTATGCACTTAAATCCTTCCCAAGAAACTCACTAAGGTCATTAATGATTGATGCTTATAAGATTTCAAGGGATTTATCAATTGTTAAGCTAAATGAATTGGAAGACGAGTTGGTAAAATACATTAAAATGTTATAGGAAGTTGAATTTAACTCGTCTCAATGTTATAGAGTTGAATTTAACTCATCTCAATGTCTAATTAAGCATAGTGAATTAAACATTATCATGTTCATAGGTCATAGAAAGAAAAATATTTATAAAGTTGAATTATTTGGTGCTACTAATATGTTTGCTAAGTGTTTCATGTCTAAAGAAGAGGAGACTTGGCTTTGGCACCGAAGACTTACCCATACCAACATGTGGAACAGCAAATGATATTAAAGAAAGAGTTAAGTGCAAGGATTGTCAAAGTTGAATTTCAAAAGGACAAATTGTAGGGTGCATGTCAAATGGGTAAGCTCAAAGTTATCCACAAAGGTAACATTATTTTGGGTACGTCTACTACATTAGAACTACTACACAAGGATTTGTTTGATAGTAGTATGTTTCCTTGAATAGTAGTAGATGTTGCTTAGTTATGATAGATGATTTTACTAGAAATATTTGGGTGTTTTTTTGAAACATTAAGATTATACCTTAGAAACACTGATTGTTTTTAGAATAGTAGAAAATGAGAAAAATCAAAAAATAAATCAATTAAGAAGTGATGGAAGTGAATTTAAAAATGATGCATTTGCTAATTTTTGCACACAAAATTGATATAAAATTAATTTTCTATCCCTTAAGGCACCTCAACAAAATGGAATTGTTAAGAGAAAGAATCCAGTCTTATAAGAGACTGCTAGGAGCATGTTGAATGAATATTCACTTCGTAGTTACCTATGGGTCGAAGCAATAAATACGATATGTTATGTGCAAAATCAAACCCTAATATATAAATTCTAGACCAAACACCACATGACTTATGATTTGGAAAATCACCCACAATTAAACATCTTAAAGTGTTTGGATGTAAGGTATATATTCTAACACCAAAGATTACTTAGAAAAATTATCTGCTAAGGCGAATGAGAGTATTCTTGTAGGGTACTATATTCATAGCAAAGCATGTAGAGTTTACGATAAGAGATATTAAATAGTTGAAGAATTCCTAAATATTATTTTTAAAGAAATCCATCTTTAAATCTGACAAACACAACCAATGGTTTATTAAAATTTCAGTTAAAAAAATTAAAGTTAAATGATAAAAATGATGGGGGAGAAAACCAAGATAGTGAGAGTGAAAAAATAGAAGGGTCGCCACTTGAGCATGTGATCACTACAATTCAAAAACCATGATCCACTAAGACAAATGTTAATCATCCCTTAGATCAAGTCATGGGAGATATTTCAAAAGGGGTGAAAACTCGATCATATTTTTGAAATGAAGAAAGTCAAATAGCATTGATCTCCCAAATTGAACTAAAAACCATTGACGATGCCTTGCTTGATCGAAATTAGATTTTAACAATACAAAATGAATTATCTCAATTTGAGAGAAGACAAGTTTAGGATTTAGTTCCTTAATCCGAAGAAAACTCAATTATTGACACAAAGTCGATTTTTCAAAACAAACTTGATGATAAGTGGTAGTGAGAAACAAAGATAGATTGGTTGCTAAAGGTTTTAATCAAGCAGAAAGGTTAGATTATGATGAAGCATATGCACCCATAGCTCGATTGGAGTCCATTAGAATGATGTTAGCTTTCGCTACTCATAAAGGTTTCAGATTTTATCAAATGGATGTGAAGTCGATATTTTAAAATGGTTTTATTAAGGAAAAAGTTTATGTTGCAAGATCAAGAAATTCAGATTTTCCAAACCACGTGTATAGGCTTAAAAAGCCGCCAAAATAAGCACCTCGTACTTAGTATGAACGGTTGTCAACATTCCTAATGTCTAAAGGATTTCATAGATGAAAAATTAATCCTACATTATTTCTTAAAAATACTAGAGATGATATTTTCGAGGCCCAAGTATATGTGGATACATTTTTTATGGTTCCACAAAAAGACTATCTAAATAAATTCATAAATAACATGGATTGGTCGATCATTGTTAGAAATTTCACGAGGAAATAGAAGTCTACTAAATCTATTGGCCGATCAATTGAGTATTATCGATTGCGATTCAAAATAGGGATAATCTCAGTCGTTGATTAGGAGTCAATGATCATTCAATGGATAGTCAATGGTGTGTTCTGCGAATCAATTGGTGGTGACAAAAAGTAGAGAAACCTAATTCTGAATCATTTAAAAGGCGCTTAGGACACATAAAGACACAACTGTTCCTTTGTGATTCTCCTGCTCATCTTCAGTGTCAAGCTCTCATCTACAACATCTTCAAGCACCCAAGAGAAGGAGAACTAAGCCAGAACTTGTAATCTCTTCTTTTCTTCTCTCTTGTTGTTATTTCATGCGGAGTTTTGTAATCTTATTATAAAAAGGTTTCTCCACCCTTGAGGATTTTTCCGAGAAGGAGAAGGTTTAATAGAAGTCGACTACAAGGAGTGGAGATTAGTCGCCTCAAGGAGGCGAATACCAAGTAAATTCATCCGAGTTAGCGTTGTGTCTTGCTTGTTTCACTTGGAAGTTTTCGCTACCCAATCTCAACAACAAGCGATTTGAGTTATTCAACCCCCCCCCCCCTTTCCTAGCTCACAAGGTCCTGACAGTACATAGATGGAGGAAAAGAAACCAACAAAAGAGAAAGAAATTACTAGAGGAAAAAGAATTAATTGTCAAAAAAATTTAAAAATGAAAGAGGGAAAAAAATTAACTACTTTAAATCTGAAACTCTAAAAATATCCTAATGATAAAATAAAGAAAAGAATCTAAATTCTAAAAGAAAATTAAAAACAAAAACAAAACTTAGGCCTTGGCCAAGCGAGGTTGCAGCAAACTCACGAAGGTCTCCCAAAAGGGCGGGTTCGTCCCGTCCATGAACGGTTAAAATTGTTCATTTCGGGAAGCACAGGTCGACGCCTACATTGGTCATTATATTAAGAACAATGCAAATTACTTTCTTGATTCATGTAATTTCAGTATTTTTCAAGAAGCATCACATATAATATGATACAATTAAATGTATAAACTAATCACCTTAATTAGTGAATCTTCATCAAAGAAAAACACTCAAGCTCACATTTGTGCTGATTCCTCATTGCAAAATGGCTATATCTTTATAACCAAAGGAATCACCGGATAATAAAGTTTGTAACACATAGCAATATCAATATTACCATGTCATCACATATAGAATCCTAAATACAGATGCACACAAATGATACCAAGGCTTCTTCAAATAAAGTTTAACATATCTTTCAGATAGCTGAAATTATCCTTTAGTCAAGTTGCTCGACATCAAAATTCTAAGTTGAGTTTTAATTTAAACTTTATCTTATTGTAAAGGAAGTTTATCACTATGAAAATATCAACCTTAATTTTATAAAACAAAAGGTACCAAGCACTTTATTTTAATTCTAACCAAAGCACCACATTTTCCCCTTTTGTTTTGTTAGTACACAATGTAACCAGTATTCATTTTGTTGCTTGTTAGCATAACATGTAACCAGTATTCATTTTGGGAGATTGAAATGATATACGAGGAGATTATGTTCATTACTTAAAGAGCCTTGCAGCAACTTCATCTCCCTTGAATCAAAGGCATGAGGAAAATAAGAACCACACCACAATTTCAGTAAGAGAAAATGCTGGTATGTTAAATATGTGAAGGTCTTTGAGTTTTTGAAAAAGAAATGGGAATGCAGCAAACTTCATCACCAGAATGGAATCTAAAGGAACTAGAAAAAGGTACAACACAAGGCTGCAGATGCTGAGTTCAGTGTTGAGTATGTAACAAACATTATGATGCCCATGACACATAGATTACCCGGTGCATGGAGGTCCCTGGCTTTCATCAGAGCACTTTAGACTTCCACGATGGTCGTAAACCCGTCTAGGCAAAAAAGGAAAAAAATGATACTGCAATCACAACAATGAAGTATCCTAAAAAAATAAGCTAGATCACTGTAAAAATAACCTGTGAACCTTTGTCATTCTATTTCGGACTGTAATCCGGTGGTGTATATCAACTGAGCGATGAGGATCCAAAGCTGGTTGAGATATTTCCAGACCTTCAGAAGACATTAAATGCAAGTACCTGCATAAGCAATGAAGAGGATAAGTAACTGCATCGTCTTCTGCATGGAAAAAACATGTAGAAGAAAATTTGAATAGGAATAGCAATATGCGACTCTTAGGTTTCAAAATACACCAGAAACAGAAGAATCTAAAAGCTGACAACAAATAGTAGATATACATTAAAAAGCCACAGTCAGTCATCTGTATTCTTCTACCAATTGCCAAATTCTACTTGAACAATAATCTTAGATTATATGCATGCAACTTCATTATCAAGTAGAAATCTTCCATACCAAATCAAGAACCACCATAAAGAAAAGTCAGCTAGAGAGAATTCACTAGCATCTTGAGTAACCTAATCCACTTTTCCATCTATTGCCTATCCTATTAGCCATTGTTTTATTGAATTTTCATTTCCTTTTAGAAAATTTAACTTTGCAGTGAGATTGGTTGGCATCAATGGGAGTTATGCCTTAGTTTGCCTTTGACAACTTGGTTACCCGTGGTATTAATATAGAACCCTATTCAAGTGTAGAAGTTCATTCATTTTTCTTAAGTTCAAACTGCCAGAATGGTATGCTTAGTGGAACTTTTGTAACACAAGGTTGGACTGATGGCTAGAACAAAAAATCATCTTGTGAACACCAAAACTTTAATGTTTAGAATAATCTAACAAACTCACAAATACTTAAATCCTGTTTTAATTCCATCAAAAAATATGGAGCTTTATTTACCTATCAAGGTGAAAATTATCCACTCCTAGGTCTTCATCCCATAAAAAGATGTAGTCATAGACAGATACAACATCCGGATGAAGAAACCTCTTTGCAAACCACCTGCACATATGAAGGGAAAGACCATAAATGTTCTTAGGAGCTGTTGTTCAGTGAGTCTCACAGGAAATCATCATTTATGAACAAATAACTGAGAAGACGTTTGCATATTAAGTTGATTTGCAGGTCAAGCAACAAAGATAAATTACATTATATTGCATAGGAGGAAATATAAAATTATATAGCAAATTAATTAGCTGTGGTAACAATTTTATCTTCAACTTAGTTGTAACAATTTCATACACTTGTAACAATTTTATCCTACTGTCAAATTTTTCTCTAATTAATCGAGTGGGATTCCAAATCATTGCAAAAATTAAAATTGTTAAAAATGTAAAGGTTGTCAGATATTATTTGAAATCTTGTGACATAGAGAGAGCAACACTCTAAAAATTATCACACTTTGATACTAATCAGATCAGGAAATCCCTCATGTCATTGGTGTCATTCATGCCAATGAGTATCCTGCTTTAACAGACATCAAGATAAATTCATGTAACATTTCTTATTGTCGATAGCTTATTTCCCTAAAATTTTAATTCAATTAACTAATTTATATAGTGTTATTCTTAATAATAAATAAGATATGTACTAGAAGATTAGAAGCTTAAATATGCATTGACGTAAAAAAACAAACATAAATCATTTTTAATTCAACCATCTAATTGATATAACCTTATAAGAAGTAGAAAATACATGTGAAAGATGATTAAATGAGTATAACCAACTTAAATTCACCTCAGCACACTTTTGTACGCTTCAATGTGTACCAAAGTATACCAAGCATCTACACAACACAGTGTTGAAACCGTATTGCTTCAATAAAGGACAAATACTCCAGCATGGAATGATACTTTTAAACTTTGGTACTAATACAACTCGAAGTTGCTAACAAAATTGATACAAATCCCATCATTTAAGAAAAAAAGTAATTTTTCCTAAAATAAACATGGCAAAGAAAAGAAACTACAAATTATAGAGGAACTTTGTCTTGGAGAAACTACACAACACTCAAAAGACATTGTTTCTTAGTTGCATTTTTCATAAAAAAGAAAAAAGAACAACTCATACCATTTTGTCTGGTTACGAGCGACTATGTGTAATGCTTTGTCATTCCACTCAAGATCACACCAACCATCCATATTTCCATCATAGTGGAAGAGTATTATGGAACAATTTCCTAGTAAAAACTGAGAAATAAAACATTCAAAAATAATTACTAGAGTTGTATCAATCAAGAAACAAAACATTCTATTACATCCTTCTTTTAGATTAAACATAAATGTACTGAATTGGATGCTCACTCTACGAACAGTATCATCCACATTTTTTTTCTGTGAAATGCCAACAGCCATTGCCAAGAGTGTTGAATAGCTGTGATTAGTGTTCTCCACTGCTATCTAATGCCATCCACTTGGTTAGTATAAGAAAAGGAAAATATTTGAAAGAAAACTAACATCTCTGAAATGAGCAACATGAAGAAAAAGAATCTTCATTTAAATAATAGCATATTCATGATTAAAATATAAAGTATAGTTGCTTCTAGTTAGCATATAAGCTAGGCATATCTAGAAGCCAACAGGGATATCAGAGTAATAACAATAACAGACACTAAATATCAGTAATCTGCTGATAAAATTGGCTTACAAATAGTTTTCCCATGCACAAATACCAAAATATTTTTAATAGGAGAGTCGATGTGTCAATTAGCATATTTCCAAGAGCCAACTAAACCAAAGATGGCTTGTGAACAGTTTGCATTGTAGAAACAGAGGTAGTGGTTAGTAATTTTTACAGGTCCATAACTCATGGACGATAGTTAAAGCAAATACAGACCAATATTACAAAGGCACGCGCACCGTGACCAAACAGGGAAGTGTGTGTCCAGATTGTTTCACTATAAACTGTTTCTATGTTCATGCAGGAAGTTCTGCTTAGTTAAGGAACAGCAACTCTTACAAATATAGATCATTCATTGTGTGTCCCCATCAACACAAAACAAACTCAACTCACTGCAACCAAAATATCATAACCGCCAACTGGCCAAGAACTGTTCATAGAATTAATGGAAAGTTCTTTAATATGAAAATTAAAGAAAAGAGGTAATGAATCAAAAAATAAATAAATAAATAAAAGAAACTCTTAACAGCCATAAAAGAGATAACGTGAAATTACTCTAGAATCAGAAGAGGAACTCTGCCACAAAGATTTGAACTCCAAATCAGAGGACGATTCGACAATGCCGTGGGGCAGGCCCTGAAGCACGGTCCTCCACGAACTCTGCCGCCCATGCCAACACCATCAAGAGGCTGAAACGACATACTACACGAAACAAAAAGAGAGCGCATGACGCTCATACCTTGGAGACAACGACAGGCCGGGCACGCTGCGCATCCACCTGAGAAGAGAAGAGAAGAGAAAGAAACGGCGCCACCGACATGAGCAGGGAAGAAAGGAACAAAGCAATGGGGAGTGCAGGTCTTACCTTGATGCGCTCGAATTCGAGATTGATGGTGACGAGGAGGGCGACGGCGGCGAACAGGGCGACGAGGCCGAGGTAGGTCCTCCTCTTCATGATCAACGACAGCGGTGGTCGACAGAGATCAAGCCCTTCTCTTCTGACTTCTGTTTAGGGTTCGTCCCTTCACCACCGTCGTCGGCATGCTCCTTTGCCGAGTTTTTTTTATTATTATTATTTTTCTGTTTTATTTTGATTTTTTGGGAGGCGGAGCCGCGGAGGAGGAGGCCGCGGCAATCGGTTCTCGTATAGCGGGGGGAGGCGCATTGGCTTCGGAATAAGAGAGAGAAGGGAAAAAAAAGACCAGATACGACTTCCGTCGCCACTTTGCTTACGAACGGTCGCTAATCGCGATCCTGCGTTAGGTCGTGAATCGTTAAAGAAATTAGTGGGAAGTGCGTACGTCATGAATGGAATGGAAATTGTGGGGAGGCGTCATGTACCCGATTGAGTTACTGGGATTTGAAAGGGGCCCACGGGATCCCAATATCCTTGATTTCGAATGATGAGGTGGGTGGGTGAAATGTTGGGTTCTATATGCGGATTATTTTTAAAGTAAAGCGGTAAGTCATAAGTGGGTGTGCTTTACGCAGATAAATAGGCCACGTGTTATTCCGTGGATTTGGTGTGCTTCCGGCGGAAACAACGAGGGATTGAGATCCGGCAGCGTTAGAGGGGCGAATGACTAAATCAAGCACCGGACGAAAATATATTTGTCAAAAAACAATTTAAAAAAACAGTAACAAATGCGATAAAATTTATTTGGCAAATTTCCAAATCTCCTAGGTGGGTGTGCATTTTGCCTCCCTTATGGTACTGGTAGGATGGTTAATCATTATTTTAAATATTCATAGTTCGATCTCTAACTTAAACGTATTTAGTAAAAAAAATTCTTAAAATAGGATATGAATCTTAGGATGCTAGATTTCTAGACTGTTTACCATAAATATTTCTCAATTTATCCTAATAACCGATAGAAAATTTATGTGGAGCAAAACAGAATCGATCATTTCAAATTCGTCTACTACCTAATTCAACTTATATAGGCGGGTATGCATGCATTTTTCACGAGTCATATAGGCATGTTAAAATTAAGAATAATGATTGGGAGAGTGAAAATGAGAGAGTGAAAATCATAGTGAATGATGTGTCACCTTACATGCACGATCTCCGACGAGTTCACCGTACCCTCCAGGGTATAGTTTGATTCGGGACGGCGGCCGAAGGCCGCCGATGATGTCCAAGCAATAATCGGACGTGTGCATGTAAAGTGACACATCATTCACTATGATTTTCACTCTCTCATTTTCACCCTCCCTATCATTGCTCTAAAATTAAATCTAAAACGAATAAAAATAACAC
Organism: Boesenbergia rotunda; assembly: GCA_024364735.1. Lineage (NCBI taxonomy): Eukaryota > Viridiplantae > Streptophyta > Magnoliopsida > Zingiberales > Zingiberaceae > Boesenbergia > Boesenbergia rotunda. The sequence continues at coordinate 180,790 of JAGFNQ010006854.1, read as the reverse complement.
TGATTAATAATTATTTAACTCATCTCAAAATAAATATTTAACCATCTAGAAATATTGAGATAAATTAGATAATTAAACTTAATTGAAAATGTAACTAATCTTAAGCTAATTAAAATTCTAATTAATTCTCAATTAATTAATCAACTAATTAATCTGAAATTCAATAATTAAGCAATTAATCAATTTATTTAATCTAAAATTCATTAATTAACCAATCTTAACTTATTCCAAATTAATTCGAAATTAGTTAATCAATTTTGATTAAATAATGATTTTAAAAAACATTAATCTAAAATTAATTAACCTGAAAAAAATTTATTTAATAATGAATTGTAAACTAGTTCGAAATTAATTCATGATTAATTGAAACAATTTTAATCTAGGATTGATTTAAAAAATTTAATTAAATTAGCTCATAATTAATGTTAACAAAAGAATTTAATTTAACCAAATTAATACGAAATCAATTAATTTAAATTAATCTGAATTCAAATTCTAAATTTTAAATAATCTAAATTTAATTAAAAAATTCAAATCAATGAAGTATTAATTAGTTAACTCGAATTTAATTTAATACAAAATTAATAAACAATCCAAACTCAATCTCAAAATCAAAATTAAATGAATAAATCATATTTAGAAATCGGTAATGGTGAAATGTTAGGAAAAGTAAATAAAAAATATTTTTGATTTTTTTTTGAAAATTCATACATCTATTTACTTTCAAAATTGATTGAGTGTAATTACATATACTCTTCAAAAATTAATTTTTGAAAATATTTGTTGACGAACCTTTAAGCTTTTATATCTTTAAGACACCTTATGAACTCCGAAACCACTATATAGGCATAACCTTTTGTGTTTAACATGGATTTCCTAATAAAGTCTTAGGTTAAGAGGGAGATTCAATTAAAAGAGATATTTAAAAGATAAGTTCTAAATAAAATATTTTAGAAAATATATTTAAAAAATTCTTTTGAAAAATATTTAAAAAAATCCTTTGGAAAATATTTGGGAAAACACTCTTTTCAAAATATGCTATTTGAAAATTCTTTTCCTTCATAATATTTCTTTTTTAAAAAAAAATTACTTAGCATATTTTTAAGATATTTTTGAAAAAAATATTTTAAAAACACTTTTTCAAAATTACTTTTGAAAAAGCATTTTTGAAATAATGCATCTAAATACAATGTTTGAAAAGAATTCTTTATTACGATCTTAAAAATATTTTGTACTCTTATCCTTGAAAATGCATTATTACTTCAAACAATTCTTTATTACGATCTTAAAAATATTTTGTACTCTTATCCTTGAAAATGCATTATTACCTTATACATCATTGCTTCCAAATGTGTGTGTGTATGAAGAAATGATAGATAAAAGATAAGTTGTGAAATGTTTAAGTTAAAATGAAAAATATTTTTTTTCTTAAAAATAGCAGAGAATTTTAGTTTGAGGGGGAGATATGTTACAGTTGTTATTATTTAACTTAGTTGTTACTTAGCTTTAAATTAGGTTGTAAAATATTAAAAAGGAAAGATTATTAGTGCAGGGAGCACCAAAATCGAACCTAGGTTTTGAAATTGTCAAAGGTTCAAAATTAAGTCTTATTATGATCTAATGTGTTACTTAAGTATATAGGCTAAAAGACTTGACTGATCTAGAGGACTAAATATCAAATTGAAGCACATTTAGGCCAGGAGCATTAGATAATTAGCAGGAAGCCTAGATAGATCTGAGAGGACATGATATCTGTTTTGCAATTGTCCTCGGGTCAAAGTTGACCAATTTGACTAAGCTTGAGTGGGTTTGAACTTGAGTTTTAATATTTGACAATATATGTGAAAAGGTTAAATATGTCATGGCTAACCAGATATTTGACAATGTATGAATGATAAATCAAGTAAGTCAGGTTGATCGGAGACTTAACTAGTAAAGTCTTAACTCAAAGATTAGGTAAAGAGAAGACCTAGTAGGACTAGACAGACTTAATTGGGAACTAGATAAAGTCAAGGTGGTTTAGCTGGAAGCTAAACACTTGGCACAAGTAAAATTTCAGTGGGACTAGGAAAATCTAGTTGGGAACTAGATAAAAACCAAGATGGGTTAAATGAGAGCTAAACACTTTGTACGAGAGAAAACCTAGTTGGGAACTAGACAAGGAAAAATTCAACTTGGTCCAGGGTTGATCGGACACTTAGTGAAGAAGCCCCAACAAGTCATGGAAGACTTTGGGTTCAATAAAGAGACATAAAATCAGGGTTTAGGGTTTTAGGGGAATGGTCAGTCGATTGGGTAATTGATTGAACCAAAAGTCAATCAATCAGGTGATTGATTAGGCTGAAATCGCGAGGATACAGAAAGATCCCAAATCGTAATCAATTTGGGTCAGCATAATCGATTGGTCAATCAATTAGGCCAAACAAATCAATTAGGTTGGTCAATCGATTAGGGCTTATTTCTCGCGACGAGAAAAGAGCTAAATCAATTGGGTCAATCAATTCAGATGAGGTGAATCAATTGGTCTAATCGATTCAGCTAGTGTTTCTTCTATTTGTCAAAAATAAACAGAGAGTGGGGGATCGACTGGCCAGTCGATTTAGCCCACCAATCGATTGGAGCATTCAACTTGGAAAAGAAAAATAGAGTCGTTGAAGGATTGAACGGTTAAATGTGGTTGGATCTGAGCAGAATTGACTGGGGTAGTTGATTAGGAGCCCTAATCAGGCGATATAAAGGGCTTTCACTGCGGATCGCAAGATAACTTCTCCTCACTTCTTCACCTATTTTTGTGAGGTCTTGGAGATAAGTGTTGTTGCATTTCCAAGCATCAAGGCGCGATTCCAAGCTAGAAGAAAAGCAAGATAAGCAAAAACTTCATTATTGTAAATATGGTAAGATTTCATTTATATTTGCGTGTGTTCCTACTATATTTCTTGTGAGCTTGTACGGGCTTCTCCGCCTCCAAGAAGGAGATATTCAGAGCGGATGTGAGTGTGAGGAGAGTTGACCCTTAAATTAGTCACCTCAAAGAAGTGAATACCAGGTAAAGAAGAAAGTGTTAGCATTGCTGAAGTCTTCCATAGCGATAAATCTACAACTAATAAAAGCGAGCTATGCACCCTCCTCCCTCTCTAGCTCTCTATCAATCCCAGCAATATCTGGTAGGAAATCCAGTTAGGTCAGCAAGAGCTAACAACTAGCTAAAGTCTTTATGGGGCATATGACAAGAAGACCTAATGGGTCAAGAGATTAGATGTCAAGTAAGTCTACAAATGATAAATGGAGGTATGTAACTAGAGGAGAGTTCTAGTGAAGATGAGTCTCAGTAGGATTGTAAGCATTGATCTAACTTAGATCCAACGTAAAATTTAAGTTAAGACCAAGACTAGATTATAGTCTCAGTAAGACAGGATCTAACTAATAAATATATAAATTATTCATGCATATATCTTTCTAACTCTATGTTGTATAGACATACATAGATCTTCGAATTCTACATGCGTGACCACTGATAGAGCCTGATTCCGAATCCCGAGTCAAAAGTTATGACTTTCGAAAAATTACTATGTTGAACCAAATGATTGGAGGCACCCCGAGAGGCTTAGAGGTGCCTCAGGCCGATTAGAGGGCCTAGGGAAGTTTGAAGTCACCCTGGGTTAATTAGAGGTGCCCAGGATGCTTGGAGGCGTCCCGAAACATCCATGGCGCCCTGGATCAAAAATTTTATCAAGATGATAATGCATAATTGCATCATATTGGCTACACTTCATTGGAGGCGCCTTGAGTTATTGGAGGTGCCTCTATTAGTATTAGCAGTAGAGCTAATTATGAGATGATTGACAAAGAAACATTTGTATCATATATCAATAATAAAAGGTAAAGTTTATGATTATTATATTTACTTCACATCTGTATCAGATGAATAAATTTAATAATCTCCTAGGATAGTAGGTTATAATCTATACCATATCAATTGGTTGAATTGACAATGAGAGGATATAGATATATAGAACACTACTCTTAATTATTTCTAGTCAAGCATTAATATACAAAGATAATATTAATGCATTGAGACTAACATGTAGGTTAATTAATGACTTAATCTTATAAGTCATGGATATAAGATATCAAATTGATATATGAGTATATATTAGAGAATATGTACTAAATTAACACGTCATGAGAAAGTTTCATTAATCGTTATATGTGTTATAAATTTTCTGATAATGACTATTATTATGAATAATCTTTAGACCTGAAGTCACTACTGTCATGCCCCGAGGAGCCGCACATTCAATAGAAATTGGACAACACCTTCACTGTACGACGGACAATATAAATCCTCAATATAAATGCCCACACAGCCTACAGATACCTCAGCCAATACGGCTGACATAAAAAAATGTAAAAAGAGAACACAACACAAACACACCACAACTTACATGAAAAGCAGACCGACCCGACTTACAACAAATAAAACATCACAAATACACGTCATCGGGACAAAATATAATACAAGTCCATAAATCGAAAAGAAAATACAATGCACCATCATATGCAAAATCAAAACACGTTGACTCGATGAGAAGAGATGGGACTGGCTGTCAGGCACTCCTGGGAACTCCAAGTGTATAGTATCAACCTGAAAATAAAAACATAGCTATCGGGAGTGTATAGTATCCTTTAGAACCTGTTAGCGTTACAAGCCGAGGCGTTACAAGCCTTGATTGTGAACGTTGAAACGTTCACAATCAATGGCATTGAACACCTCCATTGATGGAGGTAGAGGTAACGTCCGATTCTTCCACTATAAAAAGCGTCCGGATTGCAATCCAAAGGCAACGAAAAAGAGGAACAAGGAGCTTCGAATCGTGAGGGATTTGGCTTGTGAAAGAGAGTGATTGGTCCGTGGGTGGTTGATCGCACGACAGCAAAACAAAGGAGAAGAAACCAAAGGAAGAGGAAGATCAAATCACTGTAAGTTGTTGTATTATGAAATCTAGTAGAATGCAAATCGATTTCATGCTCAGACACCATCAGTGGTATCAGAGCAGATTGTAAAAGCATGAAAAAATCGTTTTTTTACCTTTGCGATGAACACCTCGCGTTGTTAATCGCTTGAAATCGCCACTGTTCTTCTCGGCGTTTTCATCCCCTGGCCGACGATCGTCGACGATCGCTTCACGCGCGGGAGATCACTCCATGGCGTTGATGATGGCAAGAAAAAATTAGGCTGGGTGGGGAAGAAGAATGCGCGAAGAAGAAGATGAAAGGAGGCTGTTTTGGCGTTGGGCGGCGGCTGCGTGCGGTTGAGAGGAAGGAGATTAGGTTTCGGGGTTTTTTAAGGAGGATAAGTTGGTTTTTTTTATTAAAAAAAAAATTTTGAAAACCTAATCCACTCTGTACTCCACGCTGTTGCCCAAGGGAGAATCGAATCGCCGACCTCCAGTTCGAAGGCAAACAGACCCAACCAGTAGTGTTATTCAATAACTTGTTTAGATTTGGTTCAATTTATTTAAATTAGATTCTAGTTTGGTTGAAAAAGATTAAGTTGGTCAAATCGGTTTTTGTTCAAACCATTAGTTGGTTTAACCAAACCATTTTTGATCTAATAATCTGAACTAAACAGAATGATTTGATCGTTATGTTGAACCTCAAATTTAATATGCTTAATTGTGGTTACAAACAAAAAGGAAAGTGATATGCCATTATCTATTTGCATTGTGAATTGAATTGAACCAGTTTTGTTACTGGTTTGTCGGTTTTGTACTGACATTATGTATTTCAATTCCAGATGCCAAGATTTATTACCACAATGACTCGTCAAGATGTGCGACGAAATCATTTAAGGGAACAGATAGAGGAGATTGACTTCCTCCCACATCTAGGCATCCAAGGGCATATGGGAAGGCTTGATCGTTTGTTTTGGAAACTCGAACAGGAAGAGTTTCCAGTTCTAGATAACTACCGGATCGGGGCATTGATTAGTTCTTTGTCGAGGCGTGCTGAAGTAGCTGCAAGAGGTATTTGGGGATGCTATGAAGGACGTATCTCATATACCGAGTTGTGTAGAGAACTACTTCGCCAGAATTTTTCAGAAGAAGATCTGGAAGATTCAGAGGACGATCTGGAAGAGGATCTGGAAGATTCCGAGGACGATCTGGAAGAGGATCTGGAAGATTCAGAGGACGATCTGGAAGAGGATCCTGAAGAATTTGAAGAGGATCCAGAGATGGATCTGATTGAAGAATTCGAAGGGGATCCTGAGGAAATCGAGTGGGATCCAATAGTGGATTCTGAGGAGGACCCAGAGGACGATCCCGAAATGTTCGAGGACGATCCCGAAATGTTCGAGGACGATCCTGATATGTTCGAGGATGATCCCGAAATGTTCGAGGAAGATCCCGAAATGCCTGGTCCCGAAATGTTTGAGGAAGATCCTGATATTGAATTGATCGAGGAAGATCCTGAAATATTTGAGGAGGACCCAATAGAATCTGTGGAAGATCCCGAGCCTGATCAGACTGGCCAATTAGAGATGAACGAGAGATTGATAGCCACTGCCATAATATTTTTTATTATGGGAATGATGTCAACTTATCTAGTTCATTAAATTCTGTTTGTTGTACCAACCTATGAAGCATATTAAATAAAGTTATGTATTTGTTAACTGACTTGTCTATGATTAGTTCATATTAAATGATTAGTTCATTATATGATTAGTTCATATTTAAGACAAATGATTAGTTCATTTAATGGGATGTATGTAATATAATTGATCAATGTTAATTAGATTGGATGATGCGAATGATGAGTGAGAACGTAGTTATCACTTGATTTCGTAATCCAAGTCGAGTTTATATTGAGTCAATCAAAAATTATGTACAGATGATATACACTGAATTAATGGATAATATGTTTATTTATGATAGATCATGACAACCAAGAACTTCATAGCTGAACTGAACAAAGGGGAAAAATTGTATGGGGACAACTATAAGATATGACATCTCAAGATACAATATGTTCTTGAGGAACAAGAAGTTCTGGAGGCTGTAAATCATTTCATGGTTGAACCTGCTGTTGGTACAACTGCACAGTACAGACTGGATCTTGATGCCTATAGGGCATGGAAGAAAAAGGACTCCACTGCAAAGGGGATATTGATCAGTTCAATGATAGATAACCTGGTATTTGAGTATGAGCCACTACCATCAGCTCATGCTATCTGGGTTGCCCTGAGAGAGAGATACAGTGGAGTTAGTGTTAGCAAGCTTCGTCAACTGACAATCAAGTTTGACAGTTGTAAGAAGCGGCCGAATGTGACAATGACCCAACATCTGAGAGAAATGGGTAATATGATTCGGGAGCTTAAGACTGCTGGTCATGAGTTGACCGACGAACAACAGGTTCAAGCAGTTATTCGTTCCCTTCCTGATTCTTGGGAAACAATGAAACAGAACCTTACTCACAGTGAGAGTATTAGGACTTTCATTGATGTCTCACGCCATATTGAACTGGAGGCGGAGAGAATAGAATCCGCCAGGATTTCTGAGCAAGCTTTTGTAGCTGAAGGTTCTGGATTCAAGAATAAGAAAAAATGGTTTAAGAAAGGAAAGGGAAAGGGAAAAGAAGCTGGTACTACTACTGTGCAGGACCCAATCAAGAAGAAAGGAAAGAAGAATGGAAAGAAACCTAAGGGCAAGCTTACTTGCTACAACTGTGGCAAGAAGGGCCATTTTGCTCGGGAGTGTATCGAGCCGAAAAAGGTAAATCCATTTGTCTTCTTTTCATGAGTTTTATGTTGCTAGTTCGGTGTTGTTAGCTGATTCTTATCTTTTGTGGATTATAGATTCAGGAGCAACGAACCATGTAGCTCGTGATCGAGCTACGTACGTGGAGTACCGTCGTGTACCAGCTGGCAATAAGTGGATATATGTGGGAAACAATGCAAGAATTGAAGTCAAAGGGATTGACACTTGCAAACTCAACCTTCGTGGTGGGCGTACATTGTTTCTGCATGATGTCCTGTATGCTCCTGAGATTCGACGGAATCTTGTTTCTGTGAATTGTCTTCTTGAATTGGGTTATTGTATGAATTTTTACAGTCGTCGAGTAGAACTTAAAATTGACTCTGTGTTAATTGGATATGGTTTTATATCAAACGGCTTCATGGTTCTTGATGTAGAACCTGATGTTAATTGTGGAAATAATGGTTGTTTTTCAAACATTGCTCTTACTAGTGATGCTGATGTTAATGATGAAATTTGGCACGCTAGATTGGGATATATAGGACAAGAAAGAATGAATAGATTAGCAAGAGAGGGTCTGCTCGGCACTCATGCTAAAGTTGACTTGTCTATATGTGAGCACTGTCTTGCTGGAAAAGCAACTAGGAAACCGTTTGGTAAGGCTATTAGGGCTGATTCAACATTGCAATTGATTCATTCAGATATTTGTGGTCCGATGAACGAGAAGGCTAGAAATGGTAGTTCATATTTCATTACATTTATTGATGATTTCACACGTTTTGGTCATGTGTATTTGATTTCTCATAAATCTGAAGCATTAGATTGCTTTAATCGTTATTTGAACGAAGTTGAGAATCAATTGGAACGTAAGGTTAAAACCTTACGCACTGACCGTGGAGGTGAATACTTGTCTGATCAGTTCAAGACAATATGTAATGAGAAAGGGATTATTAGACAGTTAACTATCCCTGGAACTCCACAGCAAAATGGAGTTGCTGAAAGAAGAAATCGAACTCTTCTTGAAATGGTTAGGTCGATGATGGCTCAAGCTAATTTGCCTATTTCCTATTGGGGAGATGCTTTATTAGCTGCAACCTACATATTTAACCGGGTGCCTTCTAAATCAGTTCCATCTACTCCATATGAACTTTGGACAGGTAGAAAACCAGATTTGAGTAATCTGAGACCATGGGGGTCAGCTGCTTATATTCATGATAAGACTCACAAATATGGAAAATTAGGACCCAGAGGTAAGAAGTGTATCTTTGTAAGATATTCTGATACTTCTAAGGGTTATGTTTTTATTGGTGAGCAGCAAGATGGAACCATATCTGAAATTGAGTCAAGAGATGCTACTTTTCTCGAAACTGAGTTCCCAACAAGAGGTGAAGTTGATAAATCAACTCCTCTATTTGCAATAGAGGAGGAGGATACTGTTCCTCCATTAACAGATCAGGAATCTCAGGGAATGCCTGAATCTAGTCAACCTAGTGGGAGTGAATTGCCTATAAGAGAATTAGTTTCTCAACAGTCAAACCTGCGAACAAGTAATCGTAAGATTATTCCTCGGAGAAGGTTTGACATTGAAAATGAGGCATTAATGATTCTCCCAGTTGACGATGAAGAACCTCAAACGGTTGAGGAAGCATTGAAATGCTCAGTTAGAGAAAAATGGAGAATTGCAATGGATGAAGAAATGGAGTCTATGAGAAAGAATTAGGTTTGGGATTTAGTCGATCTTCCTCCAGGCCGAAGGGCTATTGGGAATAAATGGATTTTCAAAATCAAGAGGAAGGCAGATGGATCGATTAATAAATACAAAGCTCGTCTAGTTGCAAAAGGATATACCCAAATGGAGGGTATTGATTTTGAAGAGACATTTTCCCCTGTTGTGAAGTTTGTGTCAATACGTGTCATTTTAGCTATAGTAGCACATTATGACTTGGAATTACATCAGATGGATGTAAAAACGGCTTTCCTTAATGGTAATCTTGACGAGGAAATCTATATGGTACAACCAGAAGGTTATATTGCTGATGACCAAGAGGAAAAAGTATGTAGACTTAAAAAGTCTATATATGGGCTAAAGCAAGCGTCAAGACAATGGAACATAAGATTCAATGAAGTCATTTTATCTTATGGTTTCGAAATGATCAATGAGGATCATTGTGTTTACCTAAGAAAGGATAAAGGAAAGTTGGTCATTTTATCATTATATGTTGATAATATGCTGATAGCTGGAAATGACTTAAAAGTTGTGATTGAGGTCAAGTCTTGGTTTTCATCACAATTTGACATAATTGACATGGGAGAAGCTGAGTATATCTTAGGAGTACGGATCATTCGTGATCGATCAAAAAGACTTTTGGGTTTGTCCCAAGAAGCTTATATTACTAAGATATTACAACACTTCAATATGTTTGATTGCAACGTTGAACAAATACCTACAGCGAAAGGTGTTGTTTTGAGCAAAAGTATGTCTCCCAAGACTCCTGAAGAGATAGCCGAGATGAAGAAAAAATCATATGCCAGTGCCATTGGTAGTTTGATGTACACTATGTTGTGTACTCGCCCTGATATAAGCTATGCTGTTGGCTTAGTTAGTCGTTTCCAGTCAAACCCAGGATCGAGACACTGGAAAGCGGTAAAAAGGATATTCAGATATCTCAAAGGAACGGCAGATTATTGTCTCTGCTTCCAAGGATCAAAGCTGAGCTTGAAGGGCTACGCAGATGCAGATTGGGCAGGGGACCTTGACGACAGAAAATCCACATCTGGCTATATTTTTATGCTGAATGGAGGTGCCATTTCATGGAACAGCAAGAAACAGGCTTGTGTAGCACTGTCGACAATGGAGGCTGAGTATGTGGCTTGTGCAGCGGCTGTACAAGAAGCTGTCTGGTTGAGAAGGTTCCTAAAGCATCTGAAGATTGTTGAGGACAGTGGGAGCCCTGTTACAGTGTGTTGTGACAATCGAGCTGCTATAGCTTTTTCCAAGAATCCTAAATATCACAGCAAAGGCAAGCATATAGAAATTAAATACAATTTTGTAAGGGATATTGTTGACAAGAAAAAGATAATTCTTGAGTATATCCCTACCCGAGCAATGCTTGCAGATCCTTTTACTAAGCCGTTGACTAAAGAGTCGTTTTATGAGCATGTGAAGTCTTTGGGACTACGAAAAATGTAAAACATTGTAAATGTATTTGTTACATTTATAAAAATGAAGTGTTATGATCTATTCAGTGTAAATGTATTTGTTACATTTGGTAAAAGTCTCGATGAGCATGTTGGCAGGCTGAGATTGGTCCACTCACATGGACAATCGTCTTTATTTGTTGAGTATAAATAGAGGTAAGACAATTACTTATGAGACAGCTTATGTAGTTGTGAAGAGAGACATACTTATAAGTTGAGGTCGCCTTGATTTTGTATCAAGATGAGATCATTTATGTAATGATCGAAGTAAATACACCCACCATTTACTAAACCTGTTTAAAGCCAGATTGGAATTCATAAGTTGAATTCGGATTAGACATTAGGTATGTCTAGATCGAAATCTGTACGATGTTAGATAATTGAGAAAAACATGCACTCTTTTTGGTAAAGAGAAAAACATCGTAGCATGTGATTCATACCACATGTGCTATAGCGACAATAAGGGTAGTAGGAGAAAGGATCCCTGCTTCTCTACTATGTGAGACCCTTGAGATTATCAGTTAATCTTAATCTTACCCTAAGTGACTATTTAGCTGTCTACTTGAAGTTTTAATCAGTGTTTGCTACTTTAGTGTGTGTCCTATTGACTATGGATGATTCGGTCTATGGAGCATAACTAGGAAAGCAACTGATTAGAATGAATAGATTCTAGCTGAAAAGGAAGATTAAAATTGGTTTACATCTATAATACTTATTCACTGGTCGACCAGTTACATTTTTTGTTAAGTACTTAAAAATGTAATTGTGAATAAATGTATTGATTTGAGATGTCGAACATGCTCTTGACATAGATGTCTTATGAGGGATTAGAGATGTTCATATTGATGTAATATTTAATCTGGGGTAAAGGCAAGTTATTGATGTCTCTGATTCGTTCTATAGAGCAGCTAAGTTAAGTGTAACAACTTTCTTAGCATGAATTGCTCAGTGTGCTTGCTGTCGCACGAACCATTTTCCCTGAAGTATGAATTGAATGCTCTCATATGGTCTTTGTGACTTCCTTACATAGTCTTAGTGACTAGATGACCTATATGGATAGAATTGGACGAGTGGGAGATGTTAGCGTTACAAGCCGAGGCGTTACAAGCCTTGATTGTGAACGTTGAAACGTTCACAATCAATGACATTGAACACCTCCATTGATGGAGGTAGAGGTAACGTCCGATTTTTCCACTATAAAAAGTGTCCGGATTGCAATCCAAAGGCAACGAAAAAGAGGAACAAGGAGCTTCGAATCGTGAGGGATTTGGCTTGTGAAAGAGAGTGATTGGTCCGTGGGTGGTTGATCGCACGACAGCAAGACAAAGGAGAAGAAACCAAAGGAAGAGGAAGATCAAATCACTGTAAGTTGTTGTATTATGAAATCTAGTAGAATGCAAATCGATTTCATGCTCAGACACCATCAGAACCAACTAACCAACCTCTGGATGGAAGAAGGAGATACTGTGGCACAACTACATTCAAGGATAAAGGAGTTAATCACTGGACTCATGAGTCTTGAGGAAATGGTAACGAACTGAGATTCACAAAGGTATGCTCTAAACTCATTTCCAAGAACTCTAGAGTGGACGTCAATCACATATTCATACTATATCTCCAAGAATTTAGAGATAAGTACTTTAGAACAGTTATTTTGTACCTTAAAACTTCACGAGTATTGGTGCGCAGGAAATGGTAGAAAGATGAATAACATTGCCCTACGCTCAAGGAAGACCAAAAGTGATGAAATGTCTTCAGTCGATGAAGACGAAGCTACATATATGATAAGAAAATTTAAGAAATTTTTTAAATCTAATAAATTTAATGAGATGCAGGCCAAAAGACACCATCAGAGTAAAAAGAAGATAAAATATTATCACTGCGATGAAGAGAGATATGTTAAGGAAAATTGCCCCAAGTCGAAGAACAAAAGAAAGGGGACAACGATGTTAAAGACCCACAACCTAAAGGCAACATAGGATGTGTCCTCAACAGAGAATCAGATCTCGAGGAACATGCCAGATTAGCAATGATGGTCACCCAGCAAGAAGAAAGCATTGATGAAGGGAGAGAGCCACATCGGAAGGAAGTAGCGATAAAGGGAGTAGAGCCTCCGAATTCGAGAACAACTTGGTAAGTGAGGTATGTTTACTTTCTCATGATCAACTCTATTTTGGCATTAAGAAAATGACCAAATCACTTTGCAAATTAAAATTTAAAAATATAGATTTGAAAAAAAAATAGCATTTGCATGCTCAATAGAAATATACGATAATTTGAAATTAGAAAATAAAAATTTGAAGGCTCAAGTTAAAAAATTGAAAAACAACCATGCATATTCAATTTGTTTTCAAAATTCAAAATTTAGATATTATGGAGGACTAAATTGGTATTTACGGTTTCATAAGGACCAAATTATAAAAATTCTAAAAACTTATATTATACCTATGTTTTTTATTAATCATGTTGGAAAGAACTTATATTAGGTTCCAAAATCTGTACTAAACTATTAAATTTTATTTATTGTTTGTCAATATCTTTTTTGAAATTAATACTTTATTTGTAATCTTTTTAAAATTATTTTGGTATAATTGTTGCAGAAAAATTAATTTAATTTTTTTATGCCACAATTTTTAAATTTTTTTTTACAATTAAACAGATGTATTATGATTTTTCATTTTAAAGTATATTTTAAAAATTTAAAAATACTTACAAATTTAATTTCATCGAATATGATTTTTTCAAGATCTATGAATTATCTTTCAAGCGTTAAAAAAATTTTCAAACTTATTTGAAGTCAAAATCAAATTTTAAAATTATTCTTTTCATTATTTTTTTATTAACTCTGAATTCAAAATTATTTTTATAAAGTTAGAAAATTGATTTCACTTTAACAATTTTTATAAAAATGAGTATGCTAAAATTATAACCTGCATAAAAAATTGTGTAATTTTTGTGTAAAAATAAATTATTGATTTTTTTAAATTTGGACTTTAAATTTTAAAAATAATTTTTGACCTAATTTTGATAAATTAGATTGTTTTGGAAACTAACTATTCTGTTAGACATATTCTCAAAATTTTTCAAAATTTTGGGATGCTTTTAATAATTTTCTATGAATTTTTGTATATCTTTATCATAAGTGTAAATTTACTAATAGCATGTTTAAATTTTGATGTGATCAAAGGGGGAGAAATATGATTAAGTTAAGGAGAAACCTAAATTAATTTTTTTTTTATATTGTCACATATTTATATTTGAAATGTTTTATGTTCTTTTACCCTAACCGAACGCGGGTTGATACACATCAAAAAGAAGAAGATTGTAAGTACCTCGGGTGAGTTTTGATGTGGTCAACCGAGTCAGGTTAGGTCCTGTTGTGTTTGATTCCTGTGTCTAAGTATGCAGGAGCTTATGAGCGTAGGAAGTCGAGCGGAAGACGCAGCGGTTGACAATGATGACACGGGATGAGAGCCAACGGGCTTGGTGCATCTAAGGGACGCGGAGGTCCGCGGAAGAATACACTAGTGGAGCGAGAAGGATGCGCACGACGTCCGAGGGACGATAAGCCAGGAGGAAGCACACCTCAGAAGAAGGCCGGAGGAGGGTTCGAGTGAGCCCAACTCTAACAGGCCCGAGATCACCCAGGAAGACTCGCCAGAAGATTGGTCAGCAAAGAGCTGAACAAAGTTAACTCGGGCACCCGTATGCTTTAGGGCTCCCGTGTGCGCGACCACCGTGTGCGCGGGCGCGTGTGTGCCCAGGTACCACTATGCTTTAGGGCACCTGTGTTCTCGGGCGCCCCTATGTATACAAATGCCCTAGATGTAAAATATCATCCACGACTAGCTGATCGTGAACGTTACGAAGGAGATATCCCTTAAGCCATGTGTCAGGCGCCCCTAAGCTCTCAGGCACCCGAGTAGGGTCACGTCAACGTTCAGATAAACTTGATTGGGGCTATAAATAGGCCCCTAGAGCTCAGTTCCAAATAGTAATTCAATTGCACTCCAATTCCATTTTTTTTCCTTTGTTTTTTGTGCTCTACATTTGTGTAAGAGGCTTCTCCACCCTAATGAGTTAATCAAATGATCGAGCTATATTTTTGCCTTGGATTAGCAACCTTCCTAGTTGCAAACCAAGTAACTATCTGTGCCTCTTTCCTTTTTTGTTAAATTGTTTCTTATATTTATCTTGTTTGTAAACTAACCAATATCTTTGTTGAACAAGGACAAAAGATAGATTTTTTTTAGGGGCAATTCACCCCTCTCTTGTCGACCGCACAATCACCGACAAGACGCTCGTTACCTAAGGCTATAGGTGCATGCAAGCTACGGTAAGAGCCTATTTTAGATCGATTTTAAGTTTTGAAAAAGTTATGAGTTTTGGAATTTTCAAAAAGATGGTAAAAAAATTTAAAAACTAAAATTTTAAAAATAGTTAAGCAAGTAAAATCCTAATCTAACAAGCAAATTCCTAATATAGGCTTGTATTTTGTATCCAGGGACTTTCGATTTGTTGCATTTATTTTACGGAGTTTATTATGCTTATATTAACTGCACGGTTGGGGTTGTTTATTTTTTTATTTCTGTAGTTGTTAGCCATGTTGACTGAGCTTTATATTTATTAGATTGTGATATATGTATAAAAGGTTTCAGATTGTCGACGTATAGGGGAGATGTTGTTTGATTTTCTATCGGACATGCACCTCACTAGGGACGTGAAAACTCTTGGTATTAGAACAATGTTTACAAAGTTTTGCGAGGTTTTGGAAGGTAACTTGGGTAATTCGAGTATCTGTGGAATTTAAAGAGTTTTATTTTGGTTGATTATCAGAGCGTCAGTTTTACGAGGTTTACCATGCCTGTATTTTTTTATTTTTGGATTTTCTGATGTCCATGTGTGAGTTTTGGGATTTTTGAAATTTTTACGAAGTCTTTTTAATACTAATTCTTTTGGGTATCAAATTCCTGAGTTCATGTATGTATATGTTCGAATTTTACAGAGTCGTGTTTTCTTGACGTAATTGTATTGGGACTTAGCGACAATAAACTTCTTCAGGTGATGATCAAGTAAGTTGGTATAACTCTCGTAGATATATATTTTTAACAATACATGTTGGTACTTTTAATAAGTATGTCTCGTCGTATTGAACTGTCCTCACCGTGTATACATGGTCGTAGATGACGATTGCGACGGAGGACGGTAGAGTCAGTGAGGGACACGAGTCAAGAGATAGAGTTTCCGGAGAGATCCACTGACAATGCCCACAATTAGTGTCACGAATGAACTTCAAATTGATTAAGTGTCGAAAACCCACAGCTCACAAACAAAGATGTAGAATAGGTGTCTCAAGTCGTATTTTTCATAAGGAGCTAATAGAGGTTTGGTCAAATTAGACTTAAGGTTCTTTATTGGGTTTTCACTCAAAATGGGTGTTTTGATTCTGATCACACCAAAAGAAAAATCCTAAGTTAAAAATTAAAATGCAATTACGCTAAGGAACTTTCAATGATCTAAAGTTGAGCTAATTAGGAAACGAACCTAAATTGCATTCAAATTAAACACCAAACTCTCAAATCTTAACTAAGGTGCATTCAAAGACTAGTTGCTAATTACTAAACGAATTCAAAACTAGATCAAAGAGAACTAGGTAATTAAAATAGATTTTGTACTAAGATTTAAACAGAAATTAAACCTATTAGTAAGAAATTGACAATACAGAACTTGGAATTGTAGGAAACTGAACTGATTTTTGCATAAATTGAACAACTAAAAACTCAAGAACATTAACACTGATCTATCAGCTACACACGTCGAATTAAGTTTAGAAATGAAGTATATAGAAGTAAATTGCAGAATTAAAGCTAAATTACACTACCTACACTCAAGTTGATCCCAACCAATGCAAACTTCACTTCTTGCCGTCACACAAGAGCTGAAGAGAACCCACTATTTCGGAAATCAAATAAGAAGAAAAGGATATCATCCAAACATGAATCTAATCAAATCTGATAGTCATCAATCGAAAAACCCTTCCTCAAGCATGAAATTAGAATTGAACAGATTTTGGGCTTCAGATTTGGATCTTTGCTCCAAACTGATGCGGATGGATGTAGGAGTGATTGGAATGGAATCGTAGCCCACTAGAGAACCCCTCTGATGCCTTTAGAATGTGCGAATTACGATCCAATCCTGCTGTTGTCGCCGTTCAAACAGAATTAGTGGAGAACCGCGACAAAACAGAGCAAAAGCAAACTCAATGCTGAAACCCTTGACGTTGCGATCCCAGCTGCCTAACGTAGTTTGACTCGGGTCAATCTTGAGTTTTGGGTCCTTAATACAGTCCGAACCACTTGAGCCTCGTTGTTAAATGAATCCACTTGCTTGACCATTGATCATGTGTCAATTTGACCCAACTTAGTTGTCCCTACAACAACAATTTCAAATAAGTGGAAAACAATGTAGTAAATTATGAAAAATCACACTCAAGCTAAAATCAAATCCTAAATTACAAACATAATAAAAGATGTAATGTAAAATATACAATTAGCCAAAATATGCTAAATATCAACTCAAAAGAATAGACCAAATAATGACTTATCAAATCTCCCACAGTTATTCTTGCACGTCTCGTGCAAGTGAAAAAAAAACTAGAAAACTACTAATGTTGTACCCCTTAAATCATTCTCCATCATACTTAGAATCAATTAAAAGAAAGTTACCTAGGATTGTCAAATCTCAAAGACCCAAGCACTCATAAACTATACTCTTGTTCTTGGTTAACAACATAATGACATTCATCCATCATGAATCAATTGAGATGAATCTAGCACACTAATCCTCTCAAAGAAATTTTCGAGTGGCTCTCAACCTAATTTCTAATTCATGAGAATAGTAGAGTTCACTCAAGCTGCTTATGTTTCATGAACTATCTTGTCTTCTACTCTCCACCACTATCCTTGATATCCAATTCATACTTACAAGGCTTATTTAGAATTTTGCAAGGAATTCCTGAACTAAAATAAAAGAGCATTGAGGTGTTAGAAAAGAGATAAAGGAAACAATAGCTCAATGTGACGGTGGAAGATATGGCACAGATGAATGTTACTTGATGAATTTTGCTCTTTTCCAATCCTACTAATCACTGTGTCCTTGCAATTCTACATGAGCCAATGTTGATCTAAATTTCTGAAATCTTGTTTCTTTGGTACATGCTTGCTTCACCTTCAAAACTTTTTGCAATTTATTTCTGTTCATATTTCTATTCTTGTATCATATTTATGTTCTTACTTCAAAAATAATCTTGGTATGATATTTCAATTAGTAAGCATCTAATACAGCTCGAATTCAATTCTTATTGATCAGAAAATCCAGCTTACAGTTTGCACACTCTCATTTCTTTGTCACTGTTTTTACAACTTTCCAACCATTTCCTTTCCAGTTCTGTCATATTTCATCCATTCCCTCCTTGTCCACGAGTAAATCACTTCTTGATTCAGCTCAACCATTGATCAAATTCAATGTTCAGAAGTCGAACCATTTATTCCCAGCCCTGTTTTTGTTCCCTTGGCACACTAATTTTACAGTTTCAGCAACTGTCCAATGTCATTTCTGCACTTCCTGCTGTAGTCCAGCTACTTTCCTCCAATTCTGAATTAAGGTTACCGTTCGTCAGTAAATGAACAATAGATAAAGTCAAACTCTACTTGAATCTAATGACTGACCTAAATCCTTGGCACATACTCGCTTAAACTTGATACTCTCCTTGTCCTTATCATTTCCTGTAGCTGACACAAATTCAACCTTCAAATATTTCAGTATTTTCAATTCTGAAACTACGATAACAGCTTTTGAACTGCAGCTATGCACTTAAATTCTCAGATTAATTGAATCAGAAAGTTGGATTCAGGAATGATCTTCACTGCATTTCAGTTGAGACTTCAGTTTCACAACATCATTTTCAGACTATAAAAACTTCATGTTACTGATTGAGTTCAAAAATGAGCATTACTGATTTCTCTACGTCTTAGTTTGTAAAAAAACTTAAAGCATCAAATAGTAATGGAATATTAGATGCTTCATTCTCAATTTTATTGATCAAATCTTGCATCCCATTTGGCACGCAACAGTCCGGTTGATACTCAGTTTTATGATTCAACAACTCTTTTTTTCCTTGTTTTTTTTCCAACTCCTGCCAACCTACTAAATTCTTACACTGAAGTTTAGCTGGACAGATTCAGAAATCAAACTCAACAGAAGAATCCAGACTTCTAGAATTGACATTAGTTTATGAAATCTGAGAACCCAACAACTAATCTACTCTTCACTTTATCTTCACTAACCTTCTCATCACTCACATTTTTCATCTATTTCTTTCTTTTTTCAATCCATTGCACTTTCTGAATTAGCACTGAAAGAGACAAATAACAATGAAGTTCATTGCTCTTCTTGATCTTCCGAAGCTTGCATAGATATTTGGCACACGACAATTTTGATCCAAGTTGCTGTAATTTTTTCTGACAAAGAATATGCTCACAGATTTCTGATCAACATCTCATTTTTTTTCTTCTCTGTTCTTTGTCTGATACCAAGACTGAAATTAATATCAGATAGCTTGAGGAATGCATTTCTACTGCATTAGCAGAAGATTAAATCAAGTTTAATGTGGCACCAGTAAAGAAGCAATTGAGAAATTCAAAAAGTTAAACAAACTCAGCCACAACATTCCTCCAAATTCCCAGCACCAAATGAATTATATAACGAATGTTTGTTATTGAGTGACGTTGTTGTATGCTAAAGAGCTCATTCCTCCCAATACAATGGAAAGACAATCACGATTTATACATCCATCCAGTAGCTGAACAAATAAGAGAAACAACTGCAATATTTTCACATTCCAAAAATTAATTTCAGAAATCTAGTTCCAAGGAAATCAGAATTTGATTTGTAAAAATATTTTTAGTACCAACTGCTTCCTTGTTGCTCAGATGCATGAGTCGCTGAATTACAGCCAACTAATTGCCACCCTTCAACTTCAAAAGTTAGCTCCTAGAATGCTCACAACTACTCTCAAAATTCCTAATCAAACCTCCAGGAACTTCAAGCATATTTAATCCCCACACTTAGAACTTTGTCTATCTTGGCCAATCAACTCATCAAGAATATCAACCAAAACTCTCAATGGAATCAAGCAAAACAAAGGTGGTAGAGAATAAAAGTGTTGAGCGAATTATTCAACTAGCATTTGGTAGGAAAAGAATTCTAAGGATGGGGAAAGAAATATCCTTCTTCATACCCTACTGCAGCTTTGCTTCCCTCAATTGTAGCAAGAACTTGTCCCTTAATTAGCTGGGTAATGAATTCATTTATTGTAGATAGAAAACCAAACAACACTACTATCCAATATTAGCAATTTCATATCATTGGCAATTTGAATTTGTGCACTTTATAGCTTAATAGCAGTGGTTTGCATCAACTTACAGTAATGGATCTTTCACTTGAAGTAACTAATAGTTGAAAATGTACTGCAAAAAAGTTGATACACACTTGATATTGCTTCATCATCATGAATTCTGAAACTTTAGTAATCCCAGAGTGCCAAAGGAAACAGATTTAGTACTCCTAGACCCATTAAAATAGTGTGCCAGAATTTAATGACGACAAAATAGTGTGCTAAGTAAAACAACTTCAATTAGTTCCAATCCAATGACATTTTCAGATCCAACTTGGCACACTAATTCTAGTGTTCCTGCATTGAAACATTTAAAAGGATCCCCACAGCTAGTTTCCATCAAATAATAAACTTAACAAGACATTTTCTAAAATCATTTCCCAACAGATTTCCAAATTCAACCATCCTTCAAATTTCAATCAACTTGAATCTGTATTCTCCATTAAACTGCTTCAATCAAGTTTCAAAATTGAATCAAACTTGTTATGCAGTAATTTCTTAACTTTAACTCAAACAATCTCAAGTAATGAACAGCAATATATGTCTATTTCAATAAAAATCTCTTTGTCATGAATAATTCTCCATTTTGACTTAAAACTTGCACCATTCAAAAATTCAAAAAATTAAATACCTCCCCTACACTTAAATCATTGTCCGTCCCGGGCACAACATCATCAATTAACAATCTAAGTATCCATATCCAGAAAAGTTATCAATGAAAAGAATGGCTAGAAGGACAAGATGAATAGCAAAGAATATAGCAAGAGATTATATGTGAGAGAGAGAACAAATTAATTCACCTTCATAAGTATGATCTAATCATAGAATGTGGCTTTAAAAGAATCTAAGCAAGTTCTAAAGTGACAATCACAGAAGTGCATTACACAAATAGACTAAATCCTCATGAGGCATGAAATTATCATCTTAATCTCATCAATCTAGAATCCATCACTAAGTCATAACTCAGGTTTCCAAAAATGTCGTCCATGGACTTAAATCCTAAAACTCAACAATCAAGTTTAACTGACTTTCAAAAGATTCTAAAATGATAAAGAGAATTTCTAAGGGGTAGAATTTATTCCTTGAACCAAAACTTTTCAGTAAATGAAATGATCAAGTAATGAAATTGATATTCACAATGAAAGATTTATTTAAACTTCAACAGCAACATTAATGAAAGCAAATGCTACTGTAAGCATAAAGAATTATTACTACAACAAAGTAAAGAAGTGATATCTACAATGAAAAGTAAGTGCAATGGATGGAACAAACTCCCCTTCAAGTAGGGTATATCGCATCTATAGAATCCAATCTATCCACCTCTAGCTCATTCACCTCTTCATGAAATTTCTTGAGCCGGTGGCTATTAACTTTAAACACTCGACCAGTTGCCTCTTCTTGAATCTCAATGACACCATAGAGAAAAATGTTAGTAATACAAAATGGACCCTCCCATCTGGACCTCAACTTATCTTTAATCAATTTGAACTGTGACTTGTATAAAAGCACTTTGTCATCAATTTTAAATTCTTTTTCCACAATGTGCTTATCATGGAAGCTTTTGGTCCTCACCTTATAGATCCTTGAGTTTTCATATGCCTCCAAGCTAATCTCTTCCAGTTCTTGAAGTTGCAATTTCCTTTCTTCTCCAGATTTACTAGCATCAAAGTTGCAAGCCTTTATTGCCCAATAAACTCTATGCTCTATCTCCATGGGTAGATGACATGATTTCGTATACACGAGTCTATAAGGAGACATTCCTATACGTGTTTTGTATGCAGTTCGATATGCCCATAATGCATCTTCAAGCCTTTTGTTCCAATCCTTCCTATTAGGTCTCATAGTTTTTTTTCAAAATTGATTTGATCTCTCTATTTGACACTTTGGTTTGCCCATTTGTTTGAAGGTGTTGGACCTTGGATGGCTAAAGAGGGGGGTGTGAATAGCCAGACACAGAAACTTTGGCTTCTTTTTAATCTTTCTGCGATTATGGTTAGCAGCGGAAACAATACAAAAAGAAAGAACTAAAATACAGAAAGACAAAACACAAACCAGAGACGCTAACTCAGAGATGTACAAGGTTCGGGGATAACTTGCCCCTACTCCTTGGCGTGCCCGTGAGGTGGGCGATCCGTTGATCGTCGGCAGATCAAGCCCTGGAAATCCGGATATCACAGCCTCCTTCTCAGTGGAGAAACCTCTCCACAACAGTCTCAAGAATGATATCAGATTAAGCACACAAGGACTCGAGAAAGAACTTACAGACCAAGCTTAAGCACAGGCAAAGAAAGCGCAAAGAGAAGAGAACCCTTCACAGAGCTTAACCCAGCACAACTCTCACGCAAGAACCTTCAGCTCTTCGTGTCTGCTTGCTGATCAACTCGCGAAGCTCTCAAAACGATTCAAAGTTCAGAGTTGTTGTCTCTTCTTCTTCGCCAGCCTTCTTTTAAGTCTCTGCTCATCAGCAGTCACCACCAGGCGCATCTGCAGCTCACCAGGCGCGTCTGCAGCTCACCAGCGCTCTGCAACAAGCTCCTCACCAACCACTGACCTCTACTGGCTCAGTCCACTGAACCTCTTCAGCGAGCCCCAGTCAGTCAGCCTCGCCAGCAGTGCAGCCCGCCAGAAGCGTTGAATCCTGCGAATGGAAAACAACAAACCTGACCGAAGCGAAAGTCCCATTGACCTCCCTTGGTGGTCATCCTGAGTTACCTGCACACTCAACAGGCTTAGCACAGCAAATCAAAAATAAATCAGCAGTGTAACAGAAATTAGAAGCGATTAAGAGCGTTATCAGAAGTCTGACAACGTATTCAAATTAAAGATGCAGCTACTGATTGGTCACTGGACCGATCAGTGATGCCTCATGATCGGCACCAGACCGATCAGGCCTGGTCATGACCGATCAGGATCCAACTGATCGGTCCCAATGCAATCAGAAATCGCGACTTCCGGACTGATCACCAGACTGATCCAAGTCGTGGATCGGTCACCAGACCGATCCACCCCTTGCAGGTGATCCCAGTTTCGCAGTCTAACCCTGATCGGTCCAGACTGATCAGGGTGTGGCCTGATCGGACTGGGACAGATCAGGTCATCCTCCGACCGATCAGGGTGTGGCCTGATCGACTAGTGACCGATCAAGTCATCCTCCGACCGATCAGGCTCCAGCCTGATCGGTATAAGGCGAGTCCGCGACCTGATCGTTCACCAGAACGATCTAATAGTATCCCAGATCGGTCACCAGACCGATCAGTAGCCAGCATAAGGTCTCAAAACCACTGATCCCTGATCGGTCACCAGACCGATCAGGAGCCAAAGATCAGTAAGTGAACTGTATGCTCCCTGATCGGTCACCAGAATCGATCAGAAGCCAAATCAGTAGAGTTCCAACATTCACTGTTCTCCCTGATCGATCACCAGACCGATCAGACACCTCGATTCGTACCAGACCGATCTATTAACACGAGGGAACTCTGTGCCAACTTCCCTGATCGGTCACTCCAGACCGATCCAGACCCACTCTAAGTCAAGAGAACTGGCTCCCAGCCTCCCTTGACTCGTGCTTAGTCCCCCTGGACCAAGACTTCATGTCCGCGCCCAGTTTCACTCACCGGGACTTTGTTCAACCTACCTAGCTTGGCCCTCCAAGCTAGGACCTGGCTTCACTTACCAAGCCGGGATTTCATCTTCAACCTAGCTTCACTCCAAGCTAGGACCCGGCCCTTCATTCACCGGGGTTTCCATCACCCGGCTTCACTCACCGAATTAGGAATTTTCATCACCCTAGCTTCACTCCAAGCAGACCGGCTTCCACTCCACCGGGGTTTCCATCCCCCGGCTTTCACTCACCGGGGTTTCCGTCACCCGGCTTCACTACCAGGACCCGGCTTCACTCACCGGGATTCGTGCCTAGTCCCCGACCAGGACTTAAGCCGAACTTATTTTACTAACCTAAACTTAAATCGGTGTCAACACCAAAACAACAATCAGGTCAGACTGCATCAACAATCTCCCCCTTTTTGTTGTTTGACAACCCGATTCTATGTTTAGGTATTAGCAATCAATTGACATCAAATTTCACTAATGCAAGGGAATCAGAGTCCTCCCCCTACAATAGTTATACTCGTAATAACCCTAAACTTAACTAACTAAACTCTCCCCCTTTGTCAAACACTGAAAAGGGTGTAGACTGGTTATTAAGTTTAAACACCTCCCCCTTAAACAAGGGTCTCTCCCAAAATAATCAAGAGATAATAATTGAGAAGCATATGAAATAAATACAGCAAGATAAGATAGTCATAT
Organism: Boesenbergia rotunda; assembly: GCA_024364735.1. NCBI lineage: Eukaryota > Viridiplantae > Streptophyta > Magnoliopsida > Zingiberales > Zingiberaceae > Boesenbergia > Boesenbergia rotunda. The sequence continues at coordinate 156,079 of JAGFNQ010006854.1, read as the reverse complement.
GCATCATATGAAAACAAACATGGAATAGAAGTCATATACAGAATCCATCAGAATGTCATACACATATAGTCATGGAATCAAAGTACAGCAAAAAACAATCACTCCTGAGCAGGGGGATCATCAGACTGCATCGGGTCGAATGCAGTATCATCGAGAGGTAGGAAGCTCCCCGGAGCAGTACTGCTGGATGGCGGAAAACCCGGAAAGGTCTGTTGTGGCTGATTACCAGCTATCCAAGCGCGCCACTCAGCATACATCGCTTATTGCTGGCATGCATCACCCTCTGATCATCACATATCCCAGAAATCTCGGACCGGATCTCAGTCTGAAACTCCTCCTGACCGGCACGCAACCCAGAAATCTCGGACCGAATCTCGGACTGAAACTCCTGCTGCCCGAGCTCTATCAAGAGTAATCGGTGGTCCATAGTCTGCTCAAGCTGGGCGATCTGCCATCTGAGATCTGGGTCCGGCTCGTACTCGTCCTCTGCTGCAGCGGGCGCATCATGATGTCCAGTTGGAGCTGCTGGTACCTGAACGTGTACTGCCTGTGGTAGCTCCCCCAGAACCCTCCCATCCTTCCACCTAAGGCCCTGAGGACCGGCAATAATGCCAGACTTGGCAAACGTGCGTCTCCCAAGTCTGCAGTCTTGCCGAACCATCGGCACAGTCTGCCCTTGGACACATCGATACCGACTGACTGGAGCCAGTCAATAATAACGTGACCAAACGACATATAGACGGTGCGACGCCCGGGTTCCCTATAGTAGATGATGGACTCGAAGATACTCTCCATGATGTCAAAATCCAAATGACGATGCATCCCATAGAGCATCAGACAGTGAAAAGGGTGGATCTCGGATAGGGGTTTCGAGGTGATCGGCAGAAGACAGTTGGTGATAATCTTGAAAAGAATATAATCAGCGGGGAGAGTCTAAGAGCAGCAAAAGTGGGGAAATCAGGGGCTAGCTCATCAAGGCCATCCGGCCTGGGATGTCCAAAAAAGTACTCGTAAATGGAATCCGGGGTGACTCCCAAGAATGGAACTGGTAAAGGGGCTGGAATGGTAGGGAAAAGGGAATAGATATTAGGCGATCGACGAAAGCCCAGATACTCTGTGAAATTAGAGTAAGTAAAATCTAAGTTTGTCCTGGCCACGCGGGTAGTATACGAATGAGTGCCAACAGTGGGAAAAAGATTATTATAGAATTCTGATACTAAGTCAACGTTGACATCGCGTTCAAGGAAAAGAAATTGTTCCAGATTATAGTACTCGATAACCTGTCTTACCGAGGGACAGTGTTCATATACAAAAGATTTATCCACCGTACGATAGGGGAGGAGTTTAAAGGTAGTATTGAGAAACTTTTGTTCGAAGAAGGCACTGAGAAATCTAGGACTGCTAGATGCTTGGGGTCTATCGGATTGGGAGGGTCTAGATGATGAAGAGGAGGCTTTGGACCTTGAGGTTCCCTCGGCAGGTGCCTTCCCCTTCGAAGATTTTCTAAAGGTGGGAATAGGTCACGGCATTGAATTAATCAAATGAAGTTCACAACACAAAAGAAATGATCAAGTGAGGGTCGGTTTGATCAGTGAGGGTCAGAGTACAAACATGATTTGATCAAGTGAAATTAAGGTCACGACAAACACGACATAACCAGCATGGGTATGTTTAAGGGCACAGCACAAGTTGAAACAAACTGATTAGTGCAAAAATCATAACTTATGAACAAAGAGAAAAGGAAAACCACAAAAATGATAAACAAGCTTACTTGGGTGCCATTAGATTTGATTGGTTGGGAAGTAGGTTGCGCAAGAGAGTAGGATGCAGAGGATGGAGCTCAGAGTAAGTAGAACCAGTTACTCACAGATCACGGCTCGCAAGGGAGAACTTCAGAGAGTTTACTCAAAGAAACCGCAACTCACAGAGGAAGCAGATCGCCGAAAACTCACAGAGAGGAAGCTCACAGATTGCGCAGGAAGAATAAGAAGATGAGGGGGGGTTTCGGCGCCTAGGGTTGAAGAAAGGAGAGGAAGAGTGATTTAATGGGTTGGTGAACCGATCACCAACCGAAATTAATGCTCCTGATCGGATCTACCGTCCGATCCAGAGTACTCGGACCAATCAGGTTGGATCCTGATCGGTCAAAGTGGGTTCTGATCGGTCTGCAGATCGATCCATACAGAACCGGACAGAAGGCTTCTGTGGGCTTCCTGATCGGTCATTGGACCGATCAGAAACAGCCCTGATCGGTCAGCCTGACCGATCAGGAATAGGCTGATCGGTCATTGGACCGATCAGGCCCGATACAGAGGCTTTCTGTGGATTTCTTACAGAACTTTCCTGATCGGTCTACTGACCGATCAAAATCAGCTCTGATCGGTCTGTGTGACCGATCAGGAACAGCCTGATCGATCGGTGGACCGATCAGGTTTGGTCTATTTGGAGGTTTGATCGACACAGAAGAATTCTGAGGAGATATCTGATCGGTCCATAGACCGATCAAATTTCAGATGGGATTCTAAAACTCTGATGCATTTCAGAAACTCTCGTTTCAAAACATCCCTCTCAACCTCATATCCAAGCAGAATTGATTCCTTATGAATTTACAACCTTTCTGTTGTAAAAACAATGCTCCAACCAAATAAAGTCAAATTCAATCAGAATATCCAACCAATTGAAATCAAGTTTGTATCAACAACAAAACCCCAATCAAATACACATGTATTATGCATTGGTTTTTCCCATACTTGGTCAACTTAATGATTTTTGTCTCTTCAACCTAATTCCTCAAGGGATGCATGAACATTTTGAGTAATTAGGTTGATCCTAACATCTCACCCCATTTCTAGCAATCAAAAACATTTTGTTAAACCTTATAGTTTGTGTGAGATGTCCCCAAGTTGCCCAACAATGCGAAATGATCATGAAGGGTTTTTTTTTCAATCCTATTGAGCACGGCACATTCCCAACTCCCTCCTTAAGAAACTAAATTCATTTTCAGGGAGTGGTTTAGTGAAAATGTCAGCTAGATTCGATTTTGACTCCACATGTGAGAGTACAATATCTCCTCTAGCAACATGATCCCTAATGAAGTGGTGACGCACTTCAATGTGTTTGGTCCTTGAATGGTGGACTGGATTCTTTGTAAGGTTTATTGTGCTTATGTTGTCACACAACACTTGCACACCCTTGTAGGATAATCCATAGTCCTCTAATGTGTGTATCATCCACAACAATTGTGATACACTCTCTCCCATGGCGATATACTCTGCCTCGGTCGTGGAGAGAGCAACACAATATTGCTTCCGACTTGACCAACTTACTAAAGATGATCCTAAAATTGGCAACCCCCACTTGTGCTCTTCCGATCCAACTTGCACCCAGCATAGTCGGAATCGGTATAGCCAATCAAGTCAAACGACTCTGTACGGGGGTACCAAAGACCGACTCCAATTGTGCCCTTAAGGTATCTCAAAATTCTCTTTACAGCGATTAAATGAGATTCCTTGGCACAGACTTGGTATCTAGCGCACATACCCACAGCAAAAAGAATATCAGGGCGACTAGCTGTGAGGTATAGCAAACTACCTATCATACTTCGATATTGGGTTAGGTCCACGGGCTTCCCACTCTCATCATTGTCTAACCTCGTGTTTGTCTCCATGGGAGTGGTTACCTCTTTAGAGTCACTCATGTTAAATTTTTTGAGCATCTCTTTAATGTATTTAGATTGATGCACATGGATCTCGTCTCGAGTTTGTTTGATTTTAAGTCCAAGGAAGAAGGTCAATTCTCCCACTAGACTCATCTCAAACTCACTCTCCATGTGTCCAATAAACTCGTTCAAATAACCCTTGTTGTTGGAAACACAAATTATGTTATCGATATATACTTGGGCTACAAAGATATTGTCACCATCTCTTCGTAGAAATAGTGTAGGGTCTATTTGTCCTCTCACGAAGCCTTTTTCAATTAGGAATGTCGACAACCGCTCATACCAAGCCCAAGGTGCTTGTTTTAGGCAGTAAAGAGTCTTCTTGAGCTTGAACACGTGGTTTGGAAATTCGATATTTTCAAACTCCGGAGATTGTTCAACATAGACCTCTTCTCTTATAAAACCATTTAAGAAGGCCGATTTAACATCCATTTGATAGAGTTTGAAACCTCTATGTGCTGCAAATGCAAGCATCAACCGAATGGATTCTAATCGTGCCATGGGAGCATAAGTCTCATCGTAATCAAGACCTTCAACTTGACTATAGCCCTTGGTTACCAAGCGTGCATTGTTTCTTACGATTTCTCCCTTATGGTTCAATTTGTTCTTGAAGACCCATTTGGTTCCAATAATTGTGGTCTTCTTAGGTCTAGGAACTAAGTCCCAAACTTGGCTTCTCTCAAATTGACCTAATTCGTCTTGCATAGCGATAATCCAATCGGGATCATGCAATGCCTCGTCAACTATCCTAGGTTCAATTTCTGAAATTAAGGCAACCTCATTAGCCTCATTCCTAAAGAATGATCTAGTTCTAACCCCATGATAGATATCTCCAACAATTTGATCTTGGGGATGACTAGAGGCTAACCTAGTTTGCCTTGGTGTTGGAGGTGCTTCTTGAATGGTTTCACTAGACACAGGCTCAGACTCAGGGTCCGGCTGAGCTACATGTTGTCTAGGCTCACCATCATCAGATTCATCCGCAACATTTCCAACACTTGGACTCTCATCCAAACCTAGTCTCCTAAGTTCGAATTGAACTCCCTCTACATCTTCTGATTGATCAATTGCTTTTGGGATCTCCTCAAAAACGACATCAGAAGATTCTTCAACTAATCTAGATTTCTTGTTGTAGACTCGGTAAGCTTTGCTGACAAGGGAATACCCGACCAGTATCCCTTCATCAGCTTTCGCTGTGAACTTCCCAAGATGATCCTTGGTGTTTAGAATGAACACCTTACACCCAAACACCCGGAGATGTTTAACTGTAGGTGGTTTTCCAAACCAAAGTTCGTGAGGAGTCTTCCCTAAAAATCTATGAATGAGGACTCGATTTTGTACATAGCAAGCTGTGTTCACAACTTCAGCCCATAAGTAGCTCGATAAAGAGTACTCATTAATCATGCTTCGTGCAGCCTCTTTTAAGATTCAGTTCTTCCTCTCTACAACACCATTTTGTTGTGGTGTTCTAGGAGTAGAAAACTCGTGTCTATATCCTCTTTCTTGACAAAATTCTAAAAATCTATAATTTTGAAATTCTCCTTCATGATCACTCCTAATTGTTTTAATTGTTGTAGATTTTTCATTTTCAATTCTTCTACAAAAGGAAATAAAAACATCTAGAGTTTGATCCTTATGTTTTAAAAAATAAGTCCAAGTATATCTAGTATAGTCATCAATGATCACAAAGCAATACCTACTACAATTCAATGAGATTATAGTACTACAATCAAACAAATCCATATGTAGTAAATCTAAAGCAGTAGAGGTACTTACATCGCTTTTACCTTTGTGAGATGCTTTCGTTTGCTTACCCATTTGACATGCATCACATAGCTTTTCCTTTTCGTATTTGATACTCGGTAAGCCTCGTACAAGTCATTTGTTGGCCAATTTTCGGATGTTCTTCATGTTCACATGTGCCAACCTCCGGTGCCAAAGTGTGGACTCATCTTCTTTTGATATGAAACACTTAATAGAAGCATTAATAGCACTTTTAAATGAAACTTGATCAATATTATCTATTCTTGTGCCTACTAGTACCGTGTCAAGTGTGTCATTATGTCTAACTAGACATTGACTTGGATGAAATTCAATTGTGTAACCCTCATCACACAATTAACTGACACTTAGGAGATTAAAAGTCATCCCCTTGACTAGAAGGACATTTGGATATTTGAATGTCTCCTATCCCTACAACTTTAAGGCTACCATTGTTACCAAATGATACATTACCTCTACTTTTGCTTTGTAGGGTAGTGAACAAAGATCTATCCCCGGTCATATGTTTGGAGCACCCACTATCAACGAACCAAGTTGATAGATGCTCCCCCTCAATCAATACCTACACAATACGAAAAATGGAAGATTTAGGTACCCAAATCTTGGGACCTAATGCACCTTCAATGCATGATTTTGGCACCCATGCCTTAGTCAATTTCTTTTGAACCCTAGAAACCTTTGATAATCTAACATGGGTTCTTGACATAAATGAAACAAAGGTTGGTTCTTTAGGTCGGTAACCTATACCGGCCTTGTTATAAACCGCTCTTTGAGCGTTTAGGATCATGTCCAAAGTCTTGGAGCTAGTTGAGAATTTCTCAAGAAGACTCTTGAGTTTCTCAACCTCACTCTTCAAGGCTTTGTTCTCATCCTCTAGGACTTCCACATGCAAATCATCAATATCCTCAACCTTAGAGGATTTTAATTGCTCTACTTCTACTTTTAAGGACTTCACTTTTTCCTTAGACTTCTTTAACAAATTAGTTAAACATGCAATGGTTCTATAGCATTTATCTAACTCAGGAGAAATTACCTCTTCATCATCCGAAGATGATGAAGTCACGGTTGAAGCGTCCCTTGATTCGTCACTGCTCTCCATGTCTTCTATGACCATGAGAGCTACATGGCGAGTGTTCTTCTCCTCCTTTTCCTCTTCGGATGAGCTGGATGAAGACTCATCCCATGTGGCCTTCAAAGCTTTCTTCTTCTTTTTTGATTTCTCCTCCTCGTTCTTTAGTTTTGGACATTCATTCTTATAATGCCCCTTTTTGCTACACTCATAACACGTGACGTTAGACTTATCAATTTTAACTTCACTAGTGTTACCTTTCCCTTTGTAGCGTCGGCTCTTTCTTATCATCCTTCTTACGAAGTTAGCCATCTCGGATGATGAAGACTCGCTTCCATCCTCCTCGGACTCGGATGAAGAAGATGACACCTCCTTCTCCTTCTTCTTTTCTTTCTTCTTCTTGACCTTGTCCCCTGCCACAAGAGCAATCCCTTCTCCTTGGGGCCTTTGTTAGCGATCTCGTGTAATTCCATTTCACAAAATAAGTCATCTATCTTAACAATAGATAAGTCCTTGGATACCTTGTAGGCATCCACCATGGATACCACAAGGCATTTCGAGGGAAGGATTTTAGTACGTACCTTACAAGGTCGCGATTCTCGACCTTCTCATCAATGGAATGTAAACCGTTAAGTATTTCTTTGAATCGGCCATGGAGTTCACTTACCGTTTCGAACTCCTTCATGGTGAGGTTTTGGAGTTGGTTGAGGAAAAGATCCCTCTTGGCTATTCTTGAATCACGGGTGCCTTCATGAAACTCAATGAGCTTGTTCCATAGGTCCTTGGCACTGGTGAAAGGACCAACTTTGATCAACTGCTCCTTGGTCATCCCACACTGCAGGGTGACCATAGCTTTTGCATCGGCTTCTCCCTTCCGGGTTTGTTCGGCAGACCATCTTAAGGAGTCAAGCTCTTTTCCCTCAGCGTCTTTTGGAGGAGTGAATCCCTCCTTCACAGAGAACCACATACCGATATCCGTCTTGAGGTAATATTCCATACGTGATCTCCAATATTGGAAATCGGCTCCATCGAAAAATGGAGGTCTGTTGGTGCTGAAACCTTCCCTCATCGCCATTCTTGTAAGCTCTTCGGTTGTTAAACCGTTGGCAAGAGCCCCAGGCTCTTATACCACTTGTTGGACCTTGGATGGCTAGAGAGGGGGGTGTGAATAGCCAGACACAGAAACTTTGGCTTCTTTTTAATCTTTCTGCGATTATGGTTAGCAGCGGAAACAATACAGAAAGAAAGAACTGAAATACAGAAGACAAAACACAAACCAGAGACGCTAACTCAGAGATGTACAAGGTTCGGGGATAACTTGCCCCTACTCCTTGGCGTGCCCATGAGATGGGCGATCCCTTGATCGTCGGCAGATCAAGCCCCGGAAATCCGGATATCACAGCCTCCTTCTCGGTGGAGAAACCTCTCCACAACAGTCTCAAGAATGATATCAGATTAAGCACACAAAGACTCGAGAAAGAACTTACAGACCAAGCTTAAGCACAGGCAAAGAAAGCGCAAAGAGAAGAGAACCCTTCACAGAGCTTAACCCAGCACAACTCTCACGCAAGAACCTTCAGCTCTTCGTGTCTGCTTGCTGATCAACTCGCGAAGCTCTCAAAACGATTCAAAGTTCAGAGTTGTTGTCTCTTCTTCTTCGCCAGCCTTCTTTTAAGTCTCTGCTCATCAGCAGGTCACCACCAGGCACGTCTGCAGCTCACCAGGCACTTCTGCAACAAGCTCCGTCACCAACCCACTGACCTCTACTGGGCTCAGTCCACTGAAACCTCTTCAGCCGAGCCCCAGGTCAGTCGTCAGCCTCGCCAAACAGTTGCCAGCCTGCGCCAGAAGTCGTTAAATCCTGCGAATGGAAAACAAACAAACCTGACCAAAGCGAAAGTCGCCAATTGACCCTCCTTCTTGGTTTGTGTCATCTCTGCATTACCTGCACACTCAACAGAGGCTTAGCACAGCAAATCAAAAACAAATCAGCAGTGTAACAGAGAAATCAGAAGCGATTCAGAGCGTTATCAGAAGTCTGACAACGTATTCAAATTAAAGTTAACAGACACTGATCGGTCACCGTGATCGATCAGTGAATGCCCTGATCGATCAGGCACCTGCCTGATCGATCCAGTGATGCTCTGATCGATCACCTTGACCGATCAAAGAACAAGGATCGGTCTGCTGACCGATCACAAGGATGAGCAGGAGTCAGCCAAGCCCCGACTCGCAACCCTGATCGATCACCTTGACCGATCAAGCTCGAGCCCTGATCGGTCAAGCTGACCGATCAGGCTAGAGCCGGACCAATCAGGCTCCTGCCTGATCGGTCCAGGCATGCCCTGATCGATCCGCAGACCGATCAGGGTCTTTGATCGTTCATCAGAACGATCCGAGACCATACAGAAGGTCATGGGATCCAACCCAAGCCCTGATCGATCACTTGACCGATCAGGGTGCTGCTGATCGGTCTAGCTGACCGATCAGCATGTGGCTGGACCGATCAGGACCCAGCCTGATCGGTCCAGACCTGACTGATTAGTCCCGCTGACCGATCAGGTTTCTTACAGAGATCTTCTGATCTCTCTCTGATCGTTCACCAGAACGATCAGAAGCCAAACAGAAACATTCTGGTCTCTCTCTGATCGTTCACCAAAACGATCAAAAGCCAAATAGAAACATTCTGTTCTCTTTCTGATCGTAACCAGAACGATCAGACTCCCTGAATCGGTCACCAGACTGATCTATTAACAAGGGAACTCGTGCCAACTTCTGATCGGACTCCAGACCGATCCAGACACTTGGCTGACTCACGCTTAGTCCCCTGGACTAAGACTTCATGCCCGGCTTCACTCACCAGGACTTTGTTCAACCTAGCTTCCCTCGCTAGGACCTGGCTTCACTCACCAGGGTTTCCTTCACCTAGCTTCACTCGCCAGGACCCGGCTTCACTCACCGGGGTTTCCATTACCCGGCTTCACACCGGGGTTTCCATCACCCGGCTTCACTCACCGGGACCCGGCTTCACTCACCAGGACCCGACTTCACTCACCGGGATTTCCGTCACCCGGCTTCACTCACCGGGATTCGTGCCCAGTCCCCGACCAGGACTTAAGCCGAACTTATTTTACTAACCTAAACTTAAATCGGTGTCAACACCAAAACAATAATCAGGGTAGACTGCATCAACATGAGGGTGGTAGGGAGTAGAAATTTTATGTACAATCTCATACTTATGAAGTAGAGCTTTCATGTGTTGATTGCAAAAATGAGATCCTTGGATACTTATGATTGCTTTTGGAATTCCAAACCTACAAAAAATGTGTGACCTAACAAAACTAACAACAATCGAAGAATGGTCAGTCTTTGTGGGAATGACTTTCACCCACTTAGAAACATAATCAACAGCTAATAGAATGTAATGAAATCCAAATGAAACAGGAAAATGTCCCATAAATCACCCAGAAGATCCACCGAAAGACTGGTCAACAAAGTATTGACCAGGTCAACTCGGGCACCCAAGTATAGGGGCGCCCGGTTGGACCCGAGCGCCCACATTCCTGGGTGCCCGTATGGACTCGAGCACTCGTGTGACCATACAACATCCAGAAAGTAGTTGTTTCATAGTCGTTGCGACATGGATAAGCATTGACCACCTATTAGGCGCCCGTGTGCACTCGGGCGCCCGAGAAGCGCCACGTCAGCATTTCGATAAGCTTTCACAAGGGCTTATAAATAAACCACTGAACTCAGTTCATTTAATCATTCCAATTGTAACGAATTTCCTTTCTAGTTTTCTTTAGATTTTTTGAGTTTCAAATGTGTAAGAAGCTTCTCTACCCACAAGGAGATCATCTGAAGAGTGAGCTTTTATTTGTCTTAGATTAGCAACCTTCTTGGTTGTAAACCAAGTAAATCGTCTGTGCCTCATTTCTTTTTAAGTTATTAAGTTGATTATTTTATGTTATTGAATTATTTGTGAAACTAACTTCTATCTTTGTTTAAGTCAAACAAAAGATCTCGATTTCATTTTTCAAGAGCAATTTACCCTCCTCTTGTCGGTCGTACGATCTCTGTTGGTGCAATCTTCGTTAGGTCAAGGTTGACCTAGTTTGACTAGGCTCGAGTGGTCTTGAGTTTCGATGTTTGACAATGATGGTTGAACATTGTGTGAGTCAAGTGGGTCAAGGTTGACTGAAGACTTGACTGGTGAAATCCAGGTGGATCGGGGAGATTGCACGCTAATACGGGAAAAGTCCTAGTGGGACTAGGCATTTCTAGTGGGACTAGGTGAAGTCCAGGTGAATCGGGGAGATTGCACGCTGACACGGGAAAAGTCCTAGTGAGACTAGGCACACCTAGTGTGACTAGGTGAACTCCAAGTGGATCGGGAAGATTACATGTGGCAAGGAAAATGTCTTAGTGGGACTAGGTGAAGTCCAAGTGGATCGGGGAAATCGAACTCTGGCACGGGAAAATACCAAGTTGGGAACTAGGCAAGGAAAAGTCCAAGTCGATCAAAAGGTTGGTCGGATACTTGGTAAGGAAGTCCTAACAGGTCACGGTTGACCAGGGTTAGGCAAGAAAACCCTTGACTTGTGCACACAAGTTAGGATTGGGGCCAATCGATTGACATTGGTATCTCGCGAGCAGAAGTCTTCTTGGTCGATTGGGTAATTGATTAAAACGGGTTGTAATCGATTGGGTAATCGATTGTGAGAGTTGTGTTGTGAGAACAAAAGTAGGTTGAATCAATTGACCAATCGTTTCAACCTCCTCTTAATTGATTAGTCAATCGATTAAAGTGGACAGTATTCGATTAAGCAATCGATTACTGCAGTATTGCGCAAAAGCACAAAAAATGCTGAATCGATTAAGAGTTCTCCTTAATCGATTGGGTAATTGATTAAAACGGACTGTAATCGATTAGGTAATCGATTGTGAGAGTTGTGTTGTGAGAACAAAAGTAGGCTGAATCGATTGACCAATCGATTCAACCTCCTCTTAATCGATTAGTCAATCGATTAAAGTGGACAAATTCGATTAAGCAATCGATTACAGCAGTATTGCGCAAAAGCACAAAAAAGTGCTGAATCGATTAAGATCGTCTTAATCAATTGACTAATCGATTAAGCTTCAATAAATAGTCGTTGAATGACTAATTCTGACGCGGTAATCGATTAGGTGATCGATTAAGAGAACCCTAGGTTGCGGGTATATAGGGTTTTCACGCAAGATTGAAGCAAAGTCTTGGAGTATAGTGTTGTTGCATTTCCAAGGTTCTAGAGGCGATCCCAAGCTAAAAGAAAGCAAGAAAAGCAAAAAGAGCTAATTGTTGTAAATCTTGTAAGATTTTCTTTGTATTTGCTTGTATTCTTGTTGTATCTTTTTGAGATCTTGTACGAAGTTTCTCCACCTCCACGAAAGTCTTTCATAATGTTTGAGAGGGTAAGGAGAGTAGATCCTTGGATTAGTCACCTCAAGGAAGTGGATACCAAGTAAATCCTTGAGTGTTAGCATTGCTTCGAGTCTTTCGCAGCGACAAATCATCAACAAACAAATCGGAGCTAATCACCCCCCCCTCTAGCTTGCCTACCGGTCCTAACAACTCAACAAGTGGTATCAGAGCAAGGACGCACCAGAAGGACTAACCGCCAATTGAAGTAAATTACAAATGCCCAGAATAAGCATTTACCCACCTAAGTTTGAGGGGGAGTTCGTGCTATAGAAGTGCAAAATGGAGGTATTTTTAAAACTGATTTTGACATTTTATTAATAATTAAATTCGGTTTGTAGTTCCAAAAGATAGTGATGAAAAAGAAAAGGATGAACCCAATGGAGCAAAAAGGAGTAAGCAGACTTCGTGGCCAACGACAAAGTAAAATTTCATCTGCTAAACATTTTGCCACCACAAGAAGTCAATCAGATCGAAGCCTACAAATCGGGAAAAAAACTTTAGGAGAAGTTCATAGAACTGCACGAAGGGACGTCAAAAGCAAAAGCAACAAAACAAGATATGCTCCAGAATCAGCTCAGCAATCTCCGAATGGAAGAAAGAGAGTCAGTGCCAACAACACACTAAACTCAAGGAATAATCACGAGACTTACCAACCTCGGAGAAACGGTATCAAATTGCGAGCACAATAGTATGCTCTCAACGCCTTCCCGAGGATCCCAGACTGATATCCATAATCGACGTGTATTATATATCTAAGGACCTTGAGGTAAATACCTTAGAACAATTATTTTTTACTTTAGAACATCACGAGCCTCGATGCGCAGGAAAAAAAACAAAAATGGACAACAATGCCCTACACTTAAGGAAGGCCGAACACGAAGAAAATCTTCAACCGATGAAGAGGAAATAGTGTACATGGTAAGAAACTTTAAAAAAGTTTAAATCTAATAAATTTAATGAGATGCAGGCCAAAAAATATCCACGAAGCAAAAGAAAATAAAATGCTACCACTGCGATAGAGAGGGACACGTCAAAGAGAACTGCCCCAAGTTGAAGGATAAGAGAAAAAGGGTAACAAAGTCAAAGACTCACAATTTGAAGGCCATGAGACGAGACTTCATCCGAAGAATCCGAACATGAGGAACATGCGGTCTGGTGCTAATGGTCACTCACCAAAAAGAAAACATCGAAGAAGGGGGAGTCACGTCAGAAGAATGCAACGATGGAGGGGAGCTTCCGAATTCGAAAATGACCTGGTAAGTGAGGTACGTTTACTCTTACCTGATCAGCTTTATTTCAGTATTAAGAAAATGACAAAATCTCTCTGTAAATTAAAATCTAAGAATGTAAATTTAAAAAGAAAATTAGCTTCTGCATGTCTAGTAGAAATGTATGATAAGCTAAAACTTAAAAATTCAAAATTAAGAGAACAAATAGAAACCTTAGAAAAGAAATATGTTACATATTTTCAAAAGTCAAACTTTCATGGAAGACTTAATTGGTACCTTAGAAATCACAGGGGCCAAATTACAATAGTACTTAGAAACTATATTCCTTCGAATATTTGATAAAACATGTAGATAGAAATTTATTTTGGATCCCAAAATCTGTACTAAATTGGTAGATTGTTTTTGCTTGTTTGTATATTGATCCTCTATTTGTCATTCTTTTGAAACTTTTTTATACATTTAATTTTCCAAAAAATTAATTTAAATCTTTTTTGTGATAAGCGTCATTTTTGTCTATCCACAACAATTTTTTCAGAATTTTTTGACTGTTAAATAAATTTTTATGAATTTTTGTTCGAAAATTGATTTTTAATTTACAAAAATACTTAGAAAATTATTTTTGAAAATCTAAATTTTTGGATCTATACGTTTTATTTTAAATGTTGTAAAAATTTTTAGATACTTTGAAGGTCAATATCTAATTTCACAAATTATCTTTTTAAAAATTATCAAATCTAAAATAAAAATTATTTTCTTATACGTAGGAAATTTATTTTACTTTGAAAATTTTTACAGAGATGAATCTACCAATTTTGTCACTTGATAAAAATTTGAGTATTTTTTGACAAAAAAAGTTTACAAATTGTTTATCGTCAATCAGAATTTTAATTTTAAAAATACTTTAAAACTGATTTTTGAAAAATTGAATTTACTGGAGGCTAATCATTAACTTTGACATGTTCTAAAAAGTTTTCGAAAAGTTTGGATGACTAGATAATTTTCTATGATTTTTTCCCAAATTACAATTTATTTGCCTTTAACACTCCTTTTTTTTCTTGTCACAATTTACTTTGAATTTTTTTTTTCAACAGTTAGGCAAGTTACACAAACCTTAGGAAAGAATATTTTGTTTTAAATTTTTTTCTAAGTTGATTTTACCCTTAATATTTTTTTGATGTGATCAAAGGGAGAGAAGATAGGATTAAATTAAAGGGAAGGTTTAAATTGTAATTTTTTTATATTGCAATAGTACACTTTTTTTTGTTATTTTATGTTGTTATGTTTAACCCTAACTTAACTCGTGTTGATGCATATAAAAAAAAGAGTGATTGTAAGTACCCCAGGGTGAGTTTTGACGTGATCAACCGAGTCAAGTTAGGTCCTGTTGGTATCTGATCCCTGTGTCTAAGTGTGCAAGAGCTTAGGAACATAGAAAGTCTAGCGGAAGACGTAACGGACGATAACGATGGCGTGGGAAGAGATCCGAGAGGCTTGGTGCATCCGAGGGATGTAGAGGTCTGTGGAAGAGTACACTGATGGAAAGAGAAGGATGCGCATGACATCCGTGGGACGAGAAGCCGAGAGGATGTCCGTTCGAGGAGAATGGTCAGAGACGAGTTCGGGTGAGCCCAACTAGTCAACAAGTTGTTGACTAGGTCAACCCAGGCGCCCGAGTCTACTCGGGCGCTCGAGTATGGGGTGCCCAGTTGGACTTGGGCGTTCGCATTCCCGGGCGCCCGTATGGACTTGGGCGCCCGTGTGACTATACATCATCCAGAAAGTAGTCGTTTCGTGGTTGTTACGATGTGGATAAGCATTGACCAAGTGTCAGGCGCAAGTGTACACTCGGGCGCCCGAGAAGCACCACGTTAGCATTGCGATAAGGTTTCATAGAGGCTATGAATAGACCCCTGAACTCAGTTCATTTGATCATTCCAATTGTAACGAATTTCCTTTCTAGTTTTCTCTGTTTTTTTAAGTTTCAATTGTGTAAGAAGCTTCTTCACCTACAAGGAGATCATCTAGAGAGTGAACTTTTATTTGCCTTGGATTAGCAACCTTTCTGGTTGCAAACTAAGTAAATCGTCTGTGTCTCATTTCTTTTTAAGTTATTAAGTTGATTATTTTATGTTATTGAATTGTTTGTGAAACTAACCTCTATCTTTGTTTAATCAAATAAAAGTTCTCGATTTCATTTTTCAGGAGCAATTCACCCTCCTCTTGTGGGTCGTACGATCTCAATAGATTTGGGTTTGGTAGTGTAGCTTTATTGATAATGTGTCAATGTCTACCGTGAGTATAAGTTTGGGCAACAATGGTGTTAGGATTTTGATTGTACATGGTCTAATCTGCTTGAATGTGTATGCCTTAACCGTGAGCTATACCAAGTTGGAATTGATTAATATGTCAGGTTAATGGTAGCTTGGATTTTGGTTTCTTGGAGTCTTAGGTCATGTATTATTTTCGGGTTAGCTCTTGTTGAGCTTGTAGTGTGTGCCATGAGATATTGTGTTAGAGTGTGTTAAATGGCTTGAATCATTGGGTTTTGTAAGACTCATACCGAGAGCTATACTGTAGGGCTTGGTCATGTTGGGATTTAACTAAATGGATATTGTAATTAGGCATTCCTGATTTTGTTTAGTAGTTAGTTTAGTTATTTTGTTATTTGTATAAATAACTAAATTTTATCCTTAATACAAGACTTTGATTTAGACTTTCATGGTTGATCGTGGGGGGAACTCTATTTGTTACCAACATCATTTAAGGGGGGAGTACTTTTTCTTTGTATTTTGTAGTCTATTGAACCTAAATACATGACTTATTTTATTTCCGAGTAGACTAGTTTATCTTATCTTTGTTCTATTGATATCATTGCTTGATACTTTCCGTGCTTAATCTTTGAGTTAAATTTACGTTTTCATATATACAGTCTCAACTCTTATTTTTCTAATCTAAAAAGTATCGTTTATACGCAAGTACTTTAGAACTATCATGTGACCTATTTAGGGTATATTTTGCTTTAGATATATCCTACCTAGTACATTAGTTGCATGTTCATTTATTATGGTATTTATTGTGACACATATTTTGTATTGATTGCGCGATAGTTGACGTAGTTAAAGTTGTGTATACTAGTATCATGCACCATATTGCATTGTTTGTATGCAGATGACCACTTGCTCACTTATGTTTGAGACGGGTCGTCAGTCATATATCTTGTTCTGCCATGCTTAGTTAGAGTTGTGTGCAGATAGTTAATGCCCCTTGATGCTAAGGGTCTCCACAGGTACTTTTAGGATTTTATAGTCATAGGTGTTAGGCTTTTTTGTATTGTCATAGGTACTAGGCGCTTGTATCTTGTCCACCCGACTACACAGTATAGTAATAGTTGGAGTGTGTATAGATTAGGTCATTGCATCATATGCATATGATGCATCGTATATTTTTCTTGTGTTTGTTATATTTGTTTGAGCTTTGATTTGTTGCATTTGATTGACATGCGTATATGGATTATGATTTGCATTTATATATTATCTGGATTTGCTCCATAGTATGAGCAACTTATTGATGTATTCATATGAATTTTCTGATCATACCCCTGCATGATATGTGGATGTAAGACATGCTTTTACTTATAGAATTTGTATTTGATTTATGCTCTATATTCCGAGACTATATTCCATTATTTTTTTTGCTTGATATATCTTTTTTATAACCATGCATTTATCTATCTTATACCTACAGAATTCGAGCCTAAACTCACCATCCCTTGCCTTTAATTTTATTACTGGTAGTTGATTGCTGCAACTCGTGTCGCTAGAAAAGGATCAATTTGCCCATCCCCTTAATGTCGAGTATTTTTATTTGAATTATTTCATATCTCTTAATGGATATGTCATTATTTTTATTTCTTTAGTAGACTTATATTTTGTGTTCGGGGACTTTTGATTTGTTACATTTATTTTACAGAGTTTATTATGCTTATATTAACTACGTTATTGGGGTTGTTTATTTTTTTATTCCTGTTGTTGTCAACTGTGTTGACTAAGCTTTATATTTATTGGATTGAGATGTATGTATAAAGGTTTCAGATTATCCGTTGTACAGGAGAGGTGTT
The DNA here is from genome assembly GCA_024364735.1 of Boesenbergia rotunda. Taxonomy (NCBI): domain Eukaryota; kingdom Viridiplantae; phylum Streptophyta; class Magnoliopsida; order Zingiberales; family Zingiberaceae; genus Boesenbergia; species Boesenbergia rotunda. Next base: position 138,703 of record JAGFNQ010006854.1, on the reverse strand, counting down.
GTCCGATTTTTCTATTGAACATCCGCCTCACTGGGGGTGTGACATCTTTTACTTGCTTCGACTAGGTTTCTTTTTCTTGTCTTTATTTTTCAATCTAGGACAATTGTCGTTGATGTGTCCTTGACAGTTGTAACACCAAACCTTTCTTTTTCGAAATAGCTTCGTCTGTGACTTATTAAAATTGTTAGTTTTAAATATCTTTCAAAATTTCCTTACCATGTACACTTTTTCATCCTCGTCGAGCGATGTGTCTGAATTTGATTCATCTATTTTGGCTTTCAGTGCTAAGTTCTGACCAATTTCCTTTTTGATTCTGCACATCTAGATTCGTGAAGTTTAAATGTAGAAAATAACTCTTATAGAGTACTTATCTCGATGCCTTTCAAAATATAGTATGAGTCTACAATCAAAGACCATTCTTGTGTCTGACTGAATCTCAATTTGAAACTGATTCTCCAAGGTTGGTGAGTCCAGTTATCAGTTCCTTGATTCTCGTGTGCAGTTGTGCAACCGTTTCTCTAGTATCTATCCAAAGGTTTGTCAATTGATTCCGGAGCAGATCCTGTCTTGCCAGCTTAGCTTTTGAAGTTCCTTTGTGAAGCTCCCCAAAGTTCCTTGGCGGAGTAGTAGACGTTGATCCAATTGACTTCTTGTGGCAGTAGAACATTTAGCAAATGGAAATCTATTTTGTCGTTAGCCACGAAGTCGGCTTGCTCTTTCTTGGTTCAAAGATACTCCTCTTTTTCTTCTCCGTTGTGATCTTTAGGTACTGCAAAATCGTATTTAATTGTCAACAATATATCGAAATTAGTTTTGAAATATACCTCCATCTTGTGCATCCAAAGCGCGAACTCCCCTTCGAACTTAGGCGGGTAGATGCTCGATCTAGCCATTTCTTTATTGCTTCAATCGACGATTAGTCCTTCTAAAGTGTCCTCCTTCTAATACAAATTGTATGTCTGTGTAGGATTGACTAGAGGGGGGTGAATAGCCCTGAAAAAATAAAACACAATCTCTTTTGCTTTCGTGCTTAGCAAAGACACACTGTTAGAAAACAAATAATAAACATAAAAGGGAAGAGACGACTATTTACTTGGTTTAAAACCTAGGTGGTTGCTAATCCAAGACAGTAAAAGCTCTACTAATAGAATCTCCTTCAAAGTAGGTGGAGAAGTTTCTTACAATCATTTGAGAGCGCAGACAAGAAGATAACAGAATTAGAATTCGAGTACAACTGTGTTGTTTTTCTTTCTTAGCTCAAAAGATCTATTCATAGCTCTTGGATAAACTTATCCATTGCTGACATGGTGCATCCCAGGCACTTATGCTCAATGGGGGCGCCTGAGTCTAGGTCAAAACTCGATCCACTTCGCAACGACTCAATAGTTGATAAGGCAACCCTCTCGGGGCTCGGGACAACCCCGGGCACTTGGAGTCTAGGCACCTGGGATAGTCCCGGGCACCTGGTTCCTAGTCAACATCTGGTTAACCAGTTCTCTAACGCTTTAGGTGATGCTCTAGCTGTCCGGAGTTGAGCTCACTCGAACCCAACTCTGACCTCCTCCTCAAACGGTCTTCCTCTCCGACTTCTCATACCTCGGGCGTTGCGCACGTCCTTCTCATCCACCGGTGTACTCTTTCGCAATCTTTTCGCCCCTCGGATACACTGAGCCCGTCGACTCCCTTCCCGTGTCATCTCTCTCGCTTGTTGCGTTTTCGCTTGACTTCTTGTGCTCTTAAGTTCCTGCACACTTAGACATAAGATATCAAAACCTAACAAGACCTAACTTGACTCGGTTAACCACATCAAAACTATCCCTGGATACTTACAGGTTCATCTTACATCTTATCATTACATTCATCAATAGGAGTGTAAAAGTGTCAATCTTGGGGGCAGGGATTAATTTCCAGTGAACGCATGCTCTCAGAAAAAAAAACTCCTCCGATCTCCTAGTCACTTGGCGGTCAGCTATGAACTAATCCCATAATTTATCTCCCTTCATATAATCTTGGACGGACTATGAGGGGTGTCTAGGATGACGGTAATCACCTTTTACTACAATGTAAAAGAGTTGATCTTGCCCCCGGCTACAATGTAAAGGTGTGGTGCCCACTAAACACTCATGATTCAATTCCCAACTACGACGAATTGTAAAGTACATGGTTTGATTCCTAACTATGATGGATTGTAGAATATTTTCTTTTGATGGAATGATAAACTTGAAATATTGGACTGTTAGATCATTCACTACAAATAATTTCATAGTAACCCTAATAGCTGATAAATTTTTTTTTATAAAATCAGACTGATAATTCTCATAATTAATTGGTCCAACGGATTGGATACATATAAAAAAAAGGATCTTAATTATGTTCACGCTGGGGCATATTTATTATTATTATTTTTTATCAAATTCAAATTGAACTTTGATTTTTTTTTTGGGAGCTCATCAAGTAATGTTATTTTCTTTATAAATTAAAGTAAATTAAATATTTATCTAATACATTAAACTTATATTATTTTTAATAATATTATAAATAATTTATGTATAAAATTTATAAATTACAATATTTTTAATAAAATATTAAAAAATAAATTTATAATTAAATTATATAAGTTTATTCTATTCATGGTGGCAAAAAACGATTCGCTCACCCAGCGCCCTCGCCAACCCGTCCCAGGGCCAACCCGGAGGAGGTAAATCACGGGGGCTACTAGCCCGGATGCTGTGGCTAGCGTGAGGAGGATGGGCATAAAGTTTATTCTATTCATGGACTTTATTCATATACGTTAACAAACTAAATTTACTAGTCTATAATTATTTACTCTATATATTCTTTTTTACTATTGAATGAATATAAATAAAATTTTCAAATCGAACATCATATTTGTGTTGACAAATATCCCATTCATTTATAGTCTCATTAATCAACAAAGCCAAAACAATGTTTGAATAAATAACAGCTTAAAGGTCCAAATAGAAAAAAAAAAATCAGCGCACGCTATTAATTCTAGACACAAGGTAAAAGTAGAATAGGAAAGACATGCAAATTCGGACAAATATAGACAAGTGCCCAACCACATTAGTCAGTCAATGAAGAGAATTACGCAAAACTAACAATGGTGTTCAACTAATCCCTTTCAAGGTAAACTCAAATGGTAGTCGGTTAATGTTTTTTATAATAAAAAAATATTAAATCAATCTGAAGTTAGGCTGGCAATGATTCCAACAAAACTCAAATCATATAGGAGAGAATCCAATTAAGTTCTTTTAAAAAGGCTTTGTAAATTTGTAAAAACTTGATCAAAAAGTTTTAATGAATATAGAGGTGGAATTTAAACTTTCTAGTTCAAGAGCAAGTTTGAAATATCAAATTTATTTTTTTTCTCACAGAGATAAAACTAATAATTAATCATAATTAATATTACATTCTTAATCTTTTTAAAATATACAAATGATTATAATTAAATTAAAATTTATAAATTAATTAAATATTAAATGAAAATATAAATTTAAAGTAATTTGTTAATTAAATATTAAATTATAAATTATAAATTAAATTAAATTTAAAAACATAAGTTAATTAAATATTAAATAAAAATTATAAATTTAACTAAATTAAAAATTATAAGTTAATTCATTTATTTATTAAAATATAAATAAATTAAGTTAAACACAAAATTAATTAAAATGTTAAATAAAATTATAAAAAATATTATACTTTTGATGTAATATTGATATGATATATTAAAATTTAAAAAATTTAAGGAGAGATTTAACTATTAAAGATGCTCTAATAGATTTTTAAATTTTTAATGTGATATTTATGTGACATTAAGAATTATAAAAAATCTTTTTTTAAAAATTTAACTATTAAGATGCCCTTAAATGGACTAAACTCCATCGAGTTTGCCACAAACTAAACTAAAATAAAAAAGAGAGATTTTATTTTAAAAAAAATAAAATTCTGTAGAATAATGCGTTTTGTCAAGTAGATATGTAAGCATTTGCTTAGATGCCAGAATCCTGGGAGCTCATTTTATCAAGTTTGCATGAGATCCTTCGCTCGACCATTTTAATACCCTAGACAACCCAGCCATTCAACAACTGCGAGGGGTACCAATTTAACTAGTCATTCAGTCACTGAGCAAGTTGCCATTGCTTCTTTCTGATTCCCCTCGTCTGCAAAACAATGTAAACTTTGAGCAGAACATGGACCTATCACAGAAGAACTCGTTAGTTGGAGATCTTCATATTCATGTTGCATTCAAAGCAGGAAGAGATTGGAGAAATTTGGCTCAATTCTCCTACACTGACACCATCTATCGAACATTTGGTTTCCAGGAAACAATGAATATCCGTCGAACTAAAATTTAACTGTTTCCATTCATGATGGTAGAATTTTAATGATCATCCCTCGTGAAAATCGAGCTTCTGGCCATGCATTCTGTGTTGCATCATGTTCTAGAAGGAACACCCACAGCACTGCTCCCGTGGCCTGACGAAAAAGAGTAGCAATGTGTTGCATTACATTCGTAAGCATTGATATAGATTCATATAGTTGGCTCAAATAATTTGGATTTAATATAGCATATTCAAGAGGAAGAACGAACCAAGGACAGGATGGTATCTCTGCAGATATTATGGCAAATTGAGCTAATGAGAGGTTTTCTGCTGATCATCAGAAGGTGGATTTCCACATCACAATGAGCTGGCACCAACAATCATATACACTTTGGTACTATAGAGTTGATAATCATCACATATCCACTTGTATCAATAGCGGATGAATACCTACATAATGAATTGTAACTCATAATCTTCTTCCACATTTGTGTAAGACTTGAGTCCAATAGTCTCCGTCTAACTTCAAACTTAATGATCATCTACAAATTCGAAGCGCCTCATAGACTCCACTCTCAATCTATGAAGTCTATCATCCAAGCTCAACTCCAATCTTCAATTTGCATGATTAAGTCTTACACATTGCACCATTAAATACACTCCTAATTAAATTTGTATTGTCGAGCCATTAAAATATCAAAGTCAAACCTGAACACAAGAGAGGAACTATGGGCACAATAATCTCTACCTCTACCTGTCTGGCGTTTGAAAACTCATTTAAGTTAGCAACAATAATAAAACAAACGTGTGTCAAGGCAATCAGGAACTCAAAGCTCCTCCTCAACCTCAACTCCCCCTTGAGTCTAAAAGGCTTAAAGCGTTGGTGGTTCCAACCTTTGAAATAAAAGGCTTAAAGCTATTGTCCTAACAATCTCTCTTTTAAGTTTGACAAACAGTGTCAGGATAATAATAATAATATGTAATAAACATGCATCAAAGAAATTGAAACTCAAATCTTCTCCTTAAACTTAATATCCCCTCGATTTGGGCACCTATTGAACCCCACATCAAACAATCAAATTATCTTTGACGAGCCGACTTTATTTTTGATTGGGAAGTTTCTCTGTTTAAAGCCAACATTTTTTTCTTGTTACCATACATCAAAACACTAAAGATGTAATAAATAAAATAAAAACATACAAGAATGATCACAATAATGTAAAAATTAAGCATGTGAGCAAACATGTAAATATTAAGCATTTAATACCTCAAAGCTCATGCGTTACCCACACGTATAAAACATTTACACATTTTCGAGATTTCAATTCATCCAGAGTTATTCACAAGCAGAAGAAGACACCCATAGCGCTCACATTATCCCCAAAAAGTCTTGTGAATTGAATAGAACCCTCACAGAGCTATATCACAAGTTTGTGTGGTCTTCATGAAGCTATTCGCAAGTCATCCCAATACTTGCGAGTTGTACCGGTCATCACAAACCTTGAAGAAACCTCTTTGTTCGCAAATGATATTTACAGTTTTGTGGAGCTAATTCCAAGTCATTGCAAAGGACAAAGAATGCTCACATGCCATGGAAGAGAAGTCTTACTTGCCTAGACCCATTTTGCGTGTCAACTATTGGCATAGAACAATATGCCATGACTGGTTGAATAAAAAGTTACACCAATTCCAACCCAAACATCGTGAAACTTCAAACCATGCTACTAACTAGATCTTGATCACCAGTTGAAAGATTAAAAATGCTACCACGATCATCCCATGAGCATTCAAGTATGATAATATAATGCATATCATCACGAAATTTATATGAAAAATATAACTTAAGTGACGGAGAAAATTATAAGACTCCATTATTAATTTGGCATGTTTTGGAAGATAATTAAACCTATTTGGGAAATTATATAAAATTCATAATTCCAAAGGCTTGAAGTCAAAAGTCAGCATTAAATGTCCAATAATTCCAATGTAATTTAATTTCCTATGCTTGAAAATTGCAACATATTTATGAGCCTTTTTATATTTCGTTTTTATAAGTCCTTTGTGTTTTCAATGAGTCTATCTACTAGCATTTATGTTGTTTGAATCCTTTGTGAGTCCTAGTATAAATGTGTACTGCTATAATGCTAGAATATGGAATAGATATTAAAGTTTTGAGAGTTGTCTTCGGTTGTGTGATACAATCACCCTATGGTGTGATGCCTAGAAACTCTTAGGTGTGATACCTAAGTTTCTATATTTTTTTATATAATCTCCTATGGTGTGATGCCTAGGAACCTTTAAGTGTGATACCTAAGTTTCTACAATCCTACGACTTCATTCCAAATTTCTACTTCACAAACCACCCAACCCTCAATCTCCACTTGTGCTACATCATTTGATATCAAAGCCTTAGAGCTTTAATATGTCTATAAGGTTCAAGAGGAGCTTTAGAGGAATGTTGACTGACAATCAACATGATGGGATACTTATTCGCATGATGGAGCAACTTGATGGCATGCAAATTCGTGTAAATGGTATTGAACCCATGATTTCTCAATCTAAGGGTGATCAAGTCCAAGGAGAGCAAGGAGAAACATCTCAAGCAAACAATTTGATTCAAGAAGGGTTTCCAACACCTCAACATCAACCTTTTTTTGAGTGAGCTAGAAGATTTCTTTAAGCAGAAAATAATTACCAAGATGCTGCAGGAGATATCACAAAAACGATTCAAACTGAGGTGCCAGATTTCGAAGGAAAAGTGAACCTCACTTTATTTGTTGATTGGCTTACAACAATAGAAGAATATTTTGATTGGTATGACATGTCAAATGATCAAAGAGTAAGGTTTGCTCGAATGAAGCTCGTGGGTTTAGCAAAAATATGGTGGACTGGTGTCAAAGCAGACACAAGGAGATTAGGACAACCACCCATCAACTCATGGCAGGAGATGAAAGTTAAACTACGAGAGAAGTATTTGCCTATAAATAACTATGACAAATTATGTGATCAGCTTATTGATTTAAAACAAAATCATTTAGCTATAGCTGAGTATATGCAAAAGTTTGATGAGTTAGAAGACCAAAAGCCAAATTGTTGAGATCCTAGACACTCTTGAAAGGTTTAAAAGCTGGATTGTGGTCTAAAATCCAAAGAGAATTATGAATACAGCCAATTTACAGCCTAAACAAGCTTTCCAAATTGCCTTGGATTTGGAGGAGTATCTAAGTCATTCATTTGGTAATAAGCTTGGAGTTTCAGGGATGAATAAAGGAATTCCTGAAACCAACCCGCAAGCAAGAGGTGGATTCGTCAACTCATTTAATCAACAAAGGGACTCTAAACCAACTTTGAAACCGAGTTAAAGAACAAGGGCAACATATATTTCAAATGTTAGCAACTGAGTCATATGACTTATAATTGTTCGAAAAAAAATTTACACATTAGGATACAGCATGAAGATGATGTTGAAAATCAAATAGTAGAAGGAGATGAAAATTCTTTTGAGAAGAATATGAAGACACTTCTATAGCAACTGTTGTCAGGCGTATTCTTACTACCACAAAAGTTGAAGGTGAAGATTGGCGATAGACATCTATTTTGTAGATGTTGGTTCGTTGTGGTAATCAAGCACGTAAACTTGATCATTGATGGAGGAAGTTGTATGAATGTTGTCTCAACATCTACGATAGAACGCCTCAAGCTTTCTATGCAGCCACATTTCCAACCATACAAGGTCGGATGTATAACATAAGTATTCACAACGGTGCCTTATTTCTCTTTCTTGTGAAAATAATAATGACTCTATTTGGTGTGATATTAGTCCTATGAAAGTAACTCATATACTTCTTTGGAGACCTTGGCTATATGATCGAGATGTGCTTTATTATGGCAAGGAGAACATATATGCTTGCATGCTCAACAACAAAAAAGTATTATTAAAACCAATGTTGAATGCTAAAATAAAGAAATACAAACAAGAGAAGATAAAAAATGCTACCAATAGTGAAATATCTTCACCTTGTGACCAAGAAAAATTTTGAGCGGGAGAGTAAAGATAGTTTCCCATATGTGCTATAATCAAAGAAGTTAAAGAAGTAACTGTTCCAGAAACTTCCTTATTTCCTCCGGAAATCAGGATGTTATTAAATGACTTTTCTAATGTGGCTGCAGAAGAATTACCTACTAAGCTTCTACCAATGCGTAAAATTGAACATGCTATTGATTTTGTACTAAGTTCACAACTACCCAATCTACCAACACACATGGCTATTAGCAATATATTCAACATTGAGAACTTTATATTTTGGACATGAAAATGTTATGACAAGTAATGCACATAATGGTCATTTGCCATCAATCAAACAATGAAAGACGGAATTGAAGATAGTAATTGATCTTTATATTGTGTCTGAAAGTTATCAAAAGTATCTTATCCAATGGAGGACCCAACCCCTTTTTGAATGCAACCTTTATGAAAGATTCCACGCTTTTAACTCACCAGAAACAAGTTTTTCTCACTCGGGGAGAGTTGATGGAGACAAGTGGCAAACTCCATTAAAAATCTATAAACGCAGATATAAAGATTGTAAAACTCCACTATTAATTTGACATGTCTTAATAGATAATAAACCTACTTGGGAAATGGTATAAAGTTCATCAATTCCAATGGGTCAAAGTCAAATGGCACCATTAAATGTCCAATAATTTCTATGTGCTTTAACTACCTATATTTGGAAAATTGTAACATATTTATCAGTCATTTTATGTTTCGTCTTTGTAAGTGCTTTATGTTTTCAATGAGTCTATCTACTAGCATTTATGTTACCTGAGTCCTTTATGAGTGCCAGTATAAAAGTGAACTGTTATAATGTTGGAATATGGAATAGATATAAAGTTTTGAGAGTTCTCTTTAGTTGTGTGATACAATCCCCCTATGGTGTGATGCCTAGGAACCCTTAGGTGTGATTATATTTGTCAAAAACCTAAGGCGCAAAAAAGCGCTCAAGGATCTTGGGGCTTAAAGCGAAGCGCACGCTTTACAAAAAAAGGCATAATAAACAAAGACTATTATATCTATTAAAAGGCTTTGAAAATGTCTTTGAACCATTAACAAAATATTCTTTAATGAAGTTATAGATTATTCAAAAAACTAAAAATAAATCAAAAGTCTTTGAAAATGTAATAGATAAAATATCAAAATAATCGTCTTCATCTTCATTATCCAAATCTACATCATCAACTCCATCACTTGATTTGTATCCATCGATATCTTCTTCTGTTAATCTCTTTTTCATCTACAAGACTAGTTTAAGCTGAAGATTGCTTTCCTTTTATTGAAGAAGATGATGCCCCTTTTGAAGGTGCATTTTGAGATCAAAAGTCATATGCACTTTCACCAACCCCAGATATTCATGTTACATCACTCCAATGCAAATCTTTACCTTCGTAGTCAAAATCAAGGTTTAAAATATCGACCCGTGCCGAGGTTTCGGTCCTCTACCGGAACGATACGGTTTCGGTATCGTATCGTGCCGTGCCGGTATGGTTTCAGTAATTTTTTATTTATATATAATAATTATGAGATAAATATGTTTATTGTGTATAATTTAAAAATAAATCATATATTAATTTTATATAAGTTCTCAATTATTGAATAACTTAATATCGTTATAAAAATTAAATATAATTTTCTTTAAAGAAAATTAATCTATCAATAACTCGAATTAAACCTTACCAAGTTACTAATACCAAAACTTTATATGTTCTGGAAAAAATACTAAAAGTAAGAAAGTTTAATATCGTAATATTTATGAATTCAAATTTCAAATTTATTATAAGATAAAAAATATTATCTATAATAAATATATAAATTAACATAGAATAGAATCCTACTTTACATATAATAATTATATAAATTATTTATTTATTCATTTAATGAATTATTAATTTAAATAATATATATTTAAAATGATAAAAATATCAGAATATTAATTAAATAATAAAACAAAAATATATATAAAATAATAAAAAAATATCAAAATGTAAATATGATTTTTTTAGGTTTTTTTTAGATTTTTAATTTTTTTTTAGAATTTTTAAATAATATTTGAAACATTAAAAATAATTTTCAGAAAATTAATTATTAAAATTTATTTAATTTTAAATATATTTTTAAATATTTTATGTGAGGAAATGTTTTCCTCACACTCGTGCGAGCCGGTGCCCTAGCGTGCGAGCGAAGCTCGGGCGAAGCGCAGGCGGAGGCTGCGTGTGCGGCCGGCAACGCAGGCGCTGTCCGACGGTGCTTCTGGCGGCGCCGGAGGAGTCCGGCGACTCTTCCAACAGCGCCGGAGGAGTATCGCGACGCCCCCTGAGGCACAGGCGACGCGACGACGGCCACGCGCGTAGCGTTTCTTTGCCTTTTTCGCATTTTTTCCTCCGGCGCTGAACTCCGTTGCCGCCTCCACCTATCGCCGCGTGCCGCACTATGCCGGTTTCGGATCTCCAGCGGAATGGTACGTATCGCCCCGTGCCGGACGGCACGAGACGAAACTTTAAACCATGGTCAAAATTATTATCATTGTCTTTATCACATCATCCAATTTTACCAACAATCATTCATTATTGTCATCTATCTCTGACAAAGTAATAGGATCAATCTTATTTCGCATATGATATCTTCGCCTCAAAGCTCTGTTGTACATGATATATACCAAATCATTTAATCTTTGTTGAGACAACGTGTTTCTTTTCTTAGAATATATCTACAATAAAATTAAAAAGTAAAAAAATTAAATCCATAATATAAATTTTAATATAGATTAAAAAATTCAAACTTACATGTTTAAAAACACTCCAATTACATTGATACACCATAAGAAGACCACTAATCAATTTGAAGCACAAAAACATATAGAATTAATTTTATTACTGGAATATTGATATTGCATAATATATTACGTACGAATTTAGATGGTGATTTTGAAGTTTTTTGTTCTGCTATTGGTAAACCAAAAAGTCCTACTTTCTTGTATTTTTCCGATTGATTCGTGATTTTATCTAGTAAATTCTCACCTCTCACCAATCTAGATATGCACTTGTATAAACCCTCCACTTTTGTATCATTTTCTAAGTCAGGATTTTTCAATAAAAATACTATGGCTTCAAGAAATATACAGCTATATGCAAAGGTCGACGGAATTGAACATTCCATCTTTTGTCAATGAATTCAAAAATGCTACGATATTTCTCTTCATTATTGTTAAATGACGCAACAATAGTTTCTTTGGTTGTGTCCATTGATTCATAAATATAACCCATAGGAGACCTCTTTTCACCGTCTAGCAGCCGCAATACTTTCACTAATGAGCCACCAACTTTTAATGCAAAACCATATTTTTTTTGAAAAAGAAACATTAATATCACTTCTGCTACACCCTTTCCTGCAACGTTTTTAGAACATCAACAAGTTGCCCACTTTTTAGATGTAAACATCTTTCTCAGATTGCTTGTCGTACGTGAAACCTCTTTAAGGTAAAAAAACAATTTTGAAACATGTCTTTGCAATTCTTATCATGTCACTCTATCCAGTAAACTCTCTCATCATGCTCAATACTTGTGGTCCGTTGTAAATATAATCATTCACCATCAACACTCGTTCATGTAATTTTCTGAGATGAGAAATTTTGAATATATCCTCGAGTAACAAATCTAAACAATGAGTTACAAAGAAAGTCTAGTTCAAGTATGAAAATCGATTTTCCAAAAGACAACATGAAAAAACAATAAATTAATCAAAATTGAAAATATGATCCAATTCTTAATTGGAAATAACATAAATTTAAAATATTACCTACATTGACATTGCAGCTTGCATTATCTGTTACAACCTGAACCGCATTCTTTTCTCCAATGCAATACACAAATTTAGAAAGTAACTCAAACATCTTATATGAGAATAGTTTGAAGCATCAACTGATTCAACAAATACACTTCCTTTAGTACCATTTATAAGAGTCCTACCCTTTTTATCCGTTCACCCATCTACCATGATTGTGCACCCAAACTTAGCATGATCTTCTTCGTGTAATTTGAAAAGTGAGTTCATATTAGCCAACTCCTCCTTCAAATACTTAACCCAGACTTCGTGATATGATCGAAGTTTCATCCACGATCCAAATTGCCCAATAACTTCAATACAAGACTTACAAGAATCATATTTAACGGTATTGAAAGGAATTCCGGTATCATATATCCATCTAGCACATTTCTCAATCACAATATCTCTTAACTTTTTTTATTTTCATCAAATTGTTCTTTTTTTTTTGCACATCTTTGTTTGACAATTTCATCAACATCTTTAAAAAAAATAAAGATTAATAAGTCCAATTTGTTTACACTTTTTACCTTGGACCACAGATGAATGCTTAGATCGGATATTGATCATTTACCTTTCACTTTAGTTTGAAGATCATCTTCATGTTCTTCCAAATCTTCCAAATCATCAATATCATCAGAATGAGGAATATCATCCATTTGCAAGGTTTAAAATCTCGACCCATACTGAGGTTTCAATCCTAGACTAGAGCGATATAGTTTCAGTACCGTATTGTGTCGTGCCAATACGGTTTCGATATATATATATATATATATATATATATAATTTGATAACATACCTTTCTCAAAACTTTCGAAATAAGGGATAGGTAATCTAAAGTATTTCCTAGCCGTAATGATCAAACATTCCTATCAATCAGAATGTGTTTCATATACTTAAGAAGTAAGAATCTAAAAGTAGAGAGTCAAGTATGTTAATATTTGTGGGTTCAAATCTCAAATTAATTGTAAGATAAAAAAATTATTATCTATAATAATTATATTATTTATTTATACAATATATATTTATATAATTATAATTTATAAATATTCTAAATAATATATATTAAATAATTTATATATAGAGAGAGAGCTTATAATCAAATTTACCTAAAAATTTTATTTTTTAATTTTATAACAATTAAAATTTATTTAAATTATTTATAATATTTTAAAATTATCTAAAATATTTTTATAAAATTTTAATCTATTTTTTACTTATAAAAATAATTTAAAGTCTGATGTTACAATTATTTTAAATTATATAACTATATATTATAAAAATTAACATTTTTAATTTATTTTTTATATTTTAATTAAAAATAATAAAATTATATATTATAATTATATTAATTAACTGTTTATTTAATTAATTATTAATTTATATAATATATAATTATAATTTATATAATAATTAATTAGAAATTATATATATAATATAAGGATTTTAATTAAAACTTAATAAAACCCTACTTTTACCCGTATTCTTCGTTCCAGTTTCGCGATTCTACCGCCGCCTCCTCCCCCACTCGATTTTTTCTTACTGCCGCCTCGTCGCAACCTCGTCGTCATCTCGGCGTCGTATTGCCGTTGTCGATCTCTCGCCGGTGGCCTCGCCGAGGTAAGTCTTCATCCCTAAATTGATTATTCTTCCTACTTCCTTCTATTGCGCACGCATGACACTTCTTCCTTATATTGCGCGCGTGTGACGCATGCGAAATTGTTCTGTTGTGTCATCGCCTATCGGAAGGGTAAAAACCGTCAATTTCAAGCGACGCGGCTCGAGACTACATTCCTTGTCCATTTGATTCTTCAAATTACTCTTTTTTTTAATGAACTTCCTAATTTCTTCTTTAACATGCTTAGGACATTATCGACAAGCTTTCATATTTCTATTGTCCCCAACTAAATATAGCTTGTGTTGATAAATTTTGCCATTTACTTTACCACGAAAATACAACCGACAATATTTAGTTTTTTAGAATCTAAACATATTGCATAACTCCAAACAATATCCTTTCGAGTTGATGAAATTGTTGTATTTGACATGATTAAGACTTAAGATCACTGAAATCAATAAATAAAAAATATAAATTAGTAAACAAAATTATCAGAATATCAATCTGATTCAGATGAATTAATAAAATTTATTAGAATTTTTTTAATTTTAAATATAAAATTATGAATATAAATCTAATTTATATGAATTTGTAAAATTTATTAAAATATAAATATGATTTATATGAATTAATAATATTTATTAGATTTTTTTAATTTTAAATAAAAAATTACCAGAATATAAATAAGTTAATAACATTTATTAGAATCTTTTTAATTTTAAATATGAGTTTATCAGAATATAAATGAATTAATAAAATTTATAAAAAAATAATTTTAAATATATTTTTCATATATTTTATTGAGATAATTTAATTAGAATTTATAAAAGGTTATTCGAACTATTTCATTTAAGTTAGTAGTTGTTTGAATTAATTAAATAATAAATCATGAAAAAAAGCATCGCCACTATAGCCGGCAAAGCCGTGGGGATCATGACACTTCCGGCACCGTCGAACACGCCCTGCAATGCTGGAAGCGTCACGGGAGGCCAGAAAAATGAATTATAGTAAAAAAAATTAACAGAAAAGAAAAATTCTTAGCGATGATCTAGCAGATGCTTCTAGAGGTGAGAGGCAAACGATCTAGCAGTGAGAGGTAAACGAGAGGCTGACGAATCAACTTAATAATAGGATTTAAATCAAAAAAAAAAGGAAAATTTCTGCACTTCACGCAAAAGTGAACGCTTGCGCTTTTGCACGAAGCAAGTGCTTTCGAGACCTTTTGTGCTTCCGAGGTCTCGAAAGCGCAAGGCTTGCGCCTCGCTGCGCTTCGTGTGCTTTTGACAATTATGGGTGTGAACCATGTGATACCTAAGTTTCTACATTTCCTTACATAATCTCCCTATGGTGTAATATCTAGGAACCCTTAGGTGTGATACCTAAGTTTTTACTTCCCAAACTACCCAACCCTCATTAAGTCTTCCAAAGGTCTAAAATCTAGTTACGAACAAAGGAGCAAAGGTTTGAATCTGCAGTGTCGAGAGCCGATGTTGATGGTTGTGTTGAGCATCAAACCTTAGTGGAGGAGAATGAGGCGGACATGGAGGTAAACAAGGTAGAGGAGAATGAGGAGTTAGTCATATACCTTATTGGAGCCTCACATCAAGGAATACCTAGCCAAAGACTCACCATGACAAGCCTACCTAGCCAAAACCTTAGCTTTGTGACTTGTAGAGGAAACCCCTAGCTTCATCATTCACCTTCATTTCTTGCTGAGGAAACCTAGCTTAGTCACTCACCTTTGTTGCTTACAAAGGAGGAAATCAGTCAGTAGAGGAGAACAAGAGTATTGCTCTTGAAATTCTTGTTGCCAATTGGCAGATGAGAAAATTTTCACTATTGTCAAATGGTGGTCTTTCCTGAAGAATTTTTCAGCTAAATACACAAAAAAAAAATCAACCATCTTCTGATGGGTATGACCAAACTCTTGAAAAATCAGCTCAGGGCTTAATGTTTTCTGATTCTATCTCATGCATCTTAGCATGTTTAAAGATAAGCATGATTCAGAACTTAGGCAATTTTGATGTAGTAGTTTACTTGTTGTCTAGTCAACATTCAAACTTCGAAGTGAATAAAGTCCTTACTTGAGAGATTGATCCCTGTTAATACGAAAGTCACTTCGTCTTAACATCTTCCCCTCTTCTCAACCAATAGCCCTGTGCTTTGCCTGCATAAAATGATATACTCTCTTTGCCTGCATAAAGTGATATACTCTCTTCCCCTCCTACATCAGGTTCCTCTTTATCCCTTAATCTTCTCTTCCTCTGAAGTACATCCCAATTCATCCATTCCTCTCTCCATCTTTTTTGCTTTCTATTGTTCTTCTCCATGCCACATCCACTTTATTGTAGCCAATCAAAGCCCATTCACATCCAAAGCTGCAATATCACTCACTTTTCAGTCAGTGATAGCAACAGAAAGTGTACCCATGAAGTTTGAGCAATTGGTACATGTCTAGATATTAAATACCAGTACCCATCCTATATCATGGTTATTTATTTCTCTATTCATTCTAATCTCATAATGCTAAGATGGATACTTGTACCCCATGAAATGAGTTCTGTACCCATTGGTACCCGCTGAACTTTGACCTGATATTAGCATGTAATAAAGGAAAAGAAAAGATTAAGGATTCAAATATGTAAATATATATAAAAATAATTAAATTGCATGGCCTGTATAAATTTACATCTTCTCTATACCATAACAGATGATGAAAACTGTGAAATGAGGTTAAAGATAAGTTGTACCTCATATGTTCACGAAGATATACATGGCAAGTGGATTAAGCGAAATGAACATGTGGTCACTGTTCTCCAATCAGTTGCAACACACTGATTTTGTTGTTGGACATTCACCACTGTTTGAGAATGCGAGTAATGATGCCTACAGCAATTGTGCTTCCTAAAGCTCTCAAGAAGACCCGTCCAAGAACCCGACAACTTGAGAATTCTTCTACACATAAATCTCCTTCTAGTTCCACCTGAAATGACAAGCTCTAATTTACAAGTCTGAACCTAAAACAAATAGTAAAGACACACACTCCAAACTCCAACCTAAAATGGCCTTATTTAGAAGATAAATAAAAAGTTAGTATGCTTACCTCTAGACTAGCTCTTTGTCTGGCAATGAGGAAACGTGGTGTGTTCTTTACGACATGTCCTGTTTTAGGATCTAACAGGGACAGTAGTCTTACCACCTTTGCAGCTTGCTTCGAGTGAAGTATATGTAGCTCGACCTATATTTAAGTTTACCTTATAAAATAGACTAACAAATAATAACAGCCAATGTAAACGTCTGAGAAGATGTTGCTTTTGTTTATGTAACCTGAGATCCAATAATAATTGGAGTTTCAATGTCGAGGATGAGAACCTTCAGCTCTAAGTTAGATGCAATGTTAACAGGGAAATCTGGGTGGCATAAAACTCCGCCTTGGATCACATGCCCTGCATCAACACCATGCAAACTGACAGCCACATTGTCACCAGCTCTTGCTACATTGCTAGTAGAGGAATCCCTCTCTATATTTTTTATGGTAGCTAGATTTCCTGAAGGCATAACTATAACCTGAAATTTTAACAGTCAGCATTGGGATGACAAGAAGATGGCCAAGGTGAAGAACAATAGGAGTGCAGAATATATTCAGGTGAATATAATTGAATTTGATATAACCTAAATGCACTTACGTTAAATAAGTTAATGCTACAACAATGAAATATTAAGGTCCTTGGAGAAGAGATGATTGTGCCGGAACTTATAATCTCCAAGGAAAAAATAAATTTAGCCACGAGAACTTGTCTGCTATTTTGTAACTTATTTATCATCACAAAGATGAAAACTATGTTTGGCCTTGAGGCAGGTCAGAGTGAGGATCCCAGCTATGTGATTAGTGGAGGGTAGGGTCAAGGCCAGGCAAGTAAAATTTAGAAACATAAGTTTAGTTGAGATGACAAAACCAGAGTAGAGAAGGAGGTGAAGGAGGGAAGGGGAAAGAGGGGGGAGAGGAGTGGTGCAAAGTTGTTTGCTTGGTCTGAGAGGGGAAGGGAGAAAAGCTAATGAAAATGAAATGACAAAACAAACATAAGGAGGGGAGGACGTCAGCCATCAGTGACGAGGTTCTGGATGTTAATTGATCACTCAAATTTAGTAGTGGAGACAAGGTCAGAAAAGACATCGTTAACCCACTCAGTGAGCTCATCAACTTCTTTCATGATGCCAACTAGGACATCATTAGCCCACTCAGTGAGCTATATAGCTGTCCATAAACAGTCGCTGGCTGTGTTGCATTTGTAGATTAGAGTAGGTTGACAATGATGGTTCAGAGAATTCCTTGTGGGAGAACAGAGTGAAATAAGATTATTCAATAAACAGTTACCGCACGGAATTTTGAATTAGCACTACTACATAAGCACCATGTACTGTTGAGTATTTCATATGCACAATAATTCTGTGACATAACATCAGAAAGAAAGAGAGAAAATACCTTAGAACCAATTCGAATAGCTCCAGTCTCTATTTTCCCACAAGCAGCTACTTGTGCTGATGAATGTTTAAGAATAACATCACATATAGGCATAAGAAATGGCTTTGAAACATCCCGCTGAGGAGGTGGTAAACCATCAATGGCTTCCAGAAGACAATATCCTTGGTACCTGTAAAAACAATTTCCCAGAGTTTATGGAAATATTATTCAACCAATGAAACTCAGTGCATTGAAATGTTGATTTATCACAGTTGAGTTTCCAACAATTCCAACTTTTACATTAAAGAAACTCAGGAAAACAATATCTTGGATAGTTGCATCACCTATTTTTTTAATGGGAGAAATAGAATTCCAATTATAATAATTAGGAGCATAAGGCTCATCATCGTCTGTATTGGAAGGTCAAAAGTTCTGTAGGCAGAAAAGTGATTTAAGTGTAAAATTTTAGGCATTTGAATTGCTTAGGAACAACGTGATGATGTTCTGTTAAAAGAACAAGATAATTGCAAATTTTATTTTCCAACTTCTTTGCTTCAGAAAGCACCAGAGCAAAGAATTCCAGGTAAAATCACTACATAGAAAACACCAAATAAATAGAGAATTGAGATACTGTTATTTCAGACACAATAAGGGATAATGTATACTTCGAAGCAAAGTTATGAAGACATGAAACTGTTGCTCATAGCAAGGTTCAAAGTACTACTGATCAGGTACTGATATGAATCCTGACTAGTCTTAGATCCTAAAATAGAGAATGATCTATGAAATCCTCTTGCAAATTACTCAATATTGACCGGATTGAATTGAAAGAATCAAATTTGTCAAAAATACCCCATAAAACAGGAAAATAACATAAAATTACAGAAAACATGTGTAATGACCAAATATGTACTCTTGTATATCACTCCAACTGATGATCATATATAAGAAACCAGAGTCATAATTGTAGATAGATGCCACAAAAACTAGACATGCACAGCTAAAAGAATGTGAATCATACCAAGAAGACAAGCGAATGTCAGATGCAGTTGTGAGCAAATTTTGATTGTCCAGGGAACTTAGAGGAATCCATGTCACACATGATTCCTTGAATCCACAAGTACGTAAGAAATGGCCCAATTGCAGCTTTACATAGTCAAACCGATCTTTGGAGAAGTCCACAAGATCCATCTTATTGACTGCTACTATTATTTGCTCGATGCCAAAGCTCCTAATAAGTTGTGCATGCTCCTTAGTTTGTCCGGTAATTTTGCCACCCATACCTGCTTCAAATGCACCCATAGTTGCATCTACAACCAAAACCGCAGCATCTGCTTGAGTTGCACCAGATATCATGTTTGGAACAAAATCTTTGTGACCTGGTGAATCCAGCAAAACAACACGGTATCTTTTTGTTGAAAAGTATGCAACAGCAACTGTCATTGTTACGCCCCTTTCCCTCTCCTCAACACTCGCATCTAATGCCCATGCATAGGCAGATGAACCTTTTCCCTAAAGAATTTAGTAACATTATTTGACCTAACATAAACCAAGAGAAGAAGCAACTGCATGAAAAGAGAAAATAAAACAAAAAATTGAATCTTGTGCCAACTAATCCAATTGTTAGTTTAGGGTAAATAAGGCATAAGAATAGTTTTCATTCAAATATTATTTAATACATAAGTGTTACCTTTTCCTTTGACTCTCTCTCATATCTATGCATCTCTTTCTTAGAAATTTTCCCCAAAAGCTGTAGCAATCTTCCACTCAATGTGGATTTGCCACAATCAACATGACCTACCTGTTAAAGCATTAGGGGAAAAGATGAATTAATCAAACTTTAAGAGAGATGAGGCAATCCCCAAATTGCTTGCAAAGCAATGATAGGTTAATGGATATGTTCATCTAAATCTACAAAGAGTAGGCAAGAATAACCAAAGAATAGAAACTAGTTAGTATGAAATAAGCTATTCTAACAAAGATGATAGCTTACAATTGCAAGGTTTAACTGGTTCATGGTTCTTCCTTGGTCAGAAAGCATCCAATCCTCTGGTTTGTAGTCAGAAACTGAGTTGGTTTTTTCATGTCCACTAGTTGTAGAGTACTCCAACTTCAAGCTTTGGAAATTGTTAGCTAACTTTTGTTTTTCCTCTCTTGCACTGCTGGGACTTCCCCCTCTTGAACTACTGGGATTTCCACTTACATTATCATTGTGAGAGTTCGGTAAAGATGAGGCCACAAAACTCTCTGGCACTTGATTTTCAGGTAAAAGTTCTACTATTCCCTTTTTCCTAGTAGCAGTTCGTATATTCTTGAGAGATGTTGAAAGAATTGAGTCAACTACATGAGAGAAAGAATGAGAAATTCATAACAAGGAAGGAAGTCCAATTAGTTTTTCCCGCCAATAAAAGGAGCATGGGTATGAGAAAAGCAACATACAAAACCACGACTTTAAGAAAAGACCGTACTCATCCATTGACACAATTATCAGTGCCACAAAGCTCGACCTTAGGAACAGAATGAGACCAAAACACTAATAAATGATAGAAATGCTTAATGTGGTAAAAGGATATAAGTGAGAGCTATTTGATATGTGCAAATTTGTTCATGATGTAACATCGTACTATAACTAATAATAGTATGATAGCTTTCAGTAACAATACTACTGTAGAATATGATAAATAAGAATCGAAGGCATGCAGTACAAAATGGACAAGGACTCAATATTATGTACATATATTCCTTAGTCTGACCAAAAAAGCATCAACATAGACTAATCATATAAGCATTAGGGCATATATTCATACCCTTTGCATGCTGTACAAAATGGGCAAGGACACAATATTATGTACATATTCTTTAGTCTGACCAAAAAAGAATCAACATAGACTAATCATATAAGCATAAGGTATATATTCATACCATTGTCGAAAGTTCTTGTACTCTTCCCAAAAGAAACTAAATCATCTGGGGATGGTGTATCAAACCTGAAGGGTTCTGTTAATAAATCACCACAATTAGGAAAATCCAAATGTTCAAAACAAAAATAGAATAACAAAAAAGATAATAATGAACCAATTAAGTTAATGCAACTGATAAAATTTGCAACATACAGTTATGCAAATCTCTACAAATATAAGAGCAAGTACATGTAGAATGCCCTTTCTATCAATAAAACCCACAAATACATCTAAAAAGTTCGGGGGACATATACACCTACATATACATCAAAGTGAAGCAAAAAAATTGAAAACTCAAAATCAATTTGAAATTTTGAACTAACATAAGAGTTAGGATCAACTAAGAAAGGGCGAGTTTTTTCACAGGATTTTCAAACATGATATCCCACAAAGATTGAAGCTACCTAGTGATCTCTGAATAGCATAAACACACCTATATGTTTGGTTGGATTGCAACATGGAGCCAAAAATATGTTCTGAAGATCGATGAGTGCAGAAAGTTGTCCTTTTTCATGGGGTTCACCAGCTTTATTGTTAAGGAAGCTGGCACAGATAACAGATGCCTTGGGCATGCTAATAGATGATTGCCAAAATAATGATCTGCCCATGAGAGAAACTTCAGAATTCATGCTTGTTCTGTTAACTGCAAAAACATGGCAAGTTTGGTAATAATGTTTTTGTTTCAAGTTGTTAATTTTTTTAATAGCAAAAGCATATATCATTGCACTACTATCAAGGATGAAACTTACCTGCTTTATCATCAATTTCAAACTTCGCAGAGGAACCCCGAAGAATTCCACATAGTTCACAAGCAATAAAATGTTGACTATTCTCATATGTACAAATGGAACAACACCAAGTACCACCTTCACTTGATGCAATTTCTAGTTTTGACATGTTCCCTATAGACACTAAAAGAATAAAATTCAACTATTTATATCAAGAAAGGAATTGCAGGAAAATGCAATTGTAATTCCACAAAGAAGAATAACGAAATATAGTATGACTCGATCATGGTAGAACACACCCCAAAAAAATGCTAGGGCCAAATGTCAAATAGAATGCTCGAGAAACCTAAATATAAACTTGATAAACAGTTACCTCTGGAATTTGTACTGTTGGTACAGATAGTTCCAACTGACTGTATGCACATACACAAGTACATTAAATAACATTGCCCAAGAACATCCGAGAAACTTTATATTTGTGACATAGAAAGAACATTAATTAAGAAATAAGGTCAAAGCAGAACTACAATAAAGTGGTTGCTTCGCTGATAAATCATTAAATGCCTTTTAATGATTAAGTTATTCATGAATACTTTTCAAGCGTGGATTGGTTACTTCTATTTAATTAATATGTTGCACATATACACAAGGCTTCGGCTTTAGCTGATCAATTTAAATCCATTGTGTTGTTACTAAATGCAAGATGCTTGATAGTTATTGTTACATTAGCATTCACCCTCACTATTACTGTCATATCCCTTTGAATAATCAAACTAAGGCCTTGTTTCCTACAACAGAAGGAAATAACTAAGGAATGAAATAGGGTAAGGAGAAAGTCATAGGAACAGGATTCCAAACTATTTTCTACCCAATTGTTTCCTTGCAAGGAAGGAAAGAGGCAGGGAAACTTAAATCTTCAAATCTTTATTTGAACATGACATAATGTAAAACAAACATATATTTACAAAGAAAATTTATTTTGAATTTTTTTCATGTAGCATGTAAGCTTCATTACACATGTGAATTCTCCTTTAAAATCAAATGGAAGCAATGTAGAGAAAAATTGGAAAAAGATGTTTCGAATTTTTTCCTTCCCTTCCTCTTTTTCCACCAAATGAAACGGAGGGAAAACGCAGTTAGGAAAATATTTTTGTCACCTTATTCCCGTCAAGTCTCTTTCTCTCGTAGGATAGATGTTCTAAATGTTTAGAAGCGATGGAGTTTGTAAATTTTCACAATGAGGACCCATGACTGCAAAATGTAATAAAAACCCTGTGTTACAGATTTTGCTAAAATAGTTAAACTTGCAAATGATAAAAGGAGTCAAAAACTGAATATGGCAGTACAATAGATCCATGATCGTGAAACTGGATGTATAACGCAAAAAAGAGAGAAAGGCCAGATTGTTATATCTGGATTTAAAAATATTTTCAATAAAAAAAGTAATGTGAGAAAAGTCTGCTGTGATAATTATCATGAACGGCATAATCTTCATCGTAGTCAACTCCAGAGTTTAGTTCACGAGGCAGGTTCGGAACAATGACAGGGGGAAAAGTGGGGGAAAGATACCGACATTAGTTTACAAATCCAATTGTCCAAGATCTAACGAGAAATCGGAAGGCCACCGAGGGCTGCCGGGAACCGTGGGAAACGGCAAGTGGTACCTCACCTGGAGGCGATGCTGCCGGACTCGGCTGAGATCAGACGAAGGACATGGATTGGAGGAGGTTTGGCACAAAGCTTTTGGCGGACGACAACGAATCTCTGATCGGCCGACAAACGGGAGTAGAACGCCCTCGGCTTCAAGCAACGGAGGGGACGCGAGACTTCTTGAAGACTCGAAGAAGATCCAACCAGTCGCCAGGGACAAATGTCTAAGGATATAGAAAATCAACGGCTGGGATCTTCTGGAAACTACGATTACGATTGCATCATCATCCCATTCATGCATGTATGGATAGATTGGGCAATCCGGACTATGGTACAACAATAGGATGACTAGTCCTTAATCTATGCATTCGCACGGTTCGATTCCCAACTTAACGAGGTTGGTTGGAAAAATCTCATTAGTCATGTATGGATAGATTGATAGTTAATTTGTGAATATTATTATCATGAGATTTAAGATTAAAATTTAGTAAAATTAATGGTGGTTTAATAAGCGGGTATAATATTTGATATGCGAGAATCTGAATAAAAAAATGGATATGATACTTTTAATTTTATAATTGATCTCATTAGATTATCATTAAATTCATAAGTTTCTCAATAAAATTTATTATCATTTTCATTGTCAAATGTATACCAAGTGTCCCTAGTATGTTCATTTTTTTATATATTAATCATAGTATCGGAATTATTAATTTTCATTATTTATTTTTAGACGAATTAATTGGGGGCACTAAGATGAACAATCGTTAGGCAATTGATGACAGTAAAACTCTTTAAAAAAAACCCACTAAATCCTGTCATATACTATCCAACGTTATACTACTGCATTTAAAATATATCATCATGATATTAAATTTTAAAAAATAATATCAATTGTATTGATTTTTAAAATATGATATTAATTTTTTAGTTTATGCAATAGTAAAGTGACGTTGATGACAATGATATTATTCTTTTTAAAATTTTAATATTCTTTAAATATAATATCATAATGATTTAAAAAAGTAAAATGTAAACTAAGTAGTTCTTTAGAAATTTCAAAATTAAATACGTCTTTTAAAATTTTCAAAATATCAAGTGTGCCAGTCACGCTGATATAATGGTATTTTGTATTGAAATTATCTCAAAGTTAACTTAGATAATACCAATGCACTCAAATAAAGAATAAGCCATCAACAATTTAGTAACTGCACGAGATATCCAATTTTCCTAATAAGTTATCTAAACTTGCTCCATGTGTTTTTCATTTGACCCATCGCGCGTCTTTCAATTTTTCCTGGCATTAGGCCTCTGAGCACGTAATTATTGATTGTATCAATAACCACTCCATGCTCCGCGGGTGCAACGATAGGATGACTAATCGCTATCTCAGATATCCGTGGTTCGATTTCTAATTATGTTGTATTTTATAAGAATTTTTCCTTCAAATAGGGTGCGATATATTTTACAAAAATTTTCCCTCCAAATAGGGTGCGACCCCTGGGACGCTGAGTTTCTAGACCGCCCACTGCGAGCGCTTCCCGATTTACCCTGATGACCGGTGGAAAACTTCCGTGGGATCGGATCGGTTACCTTAGATTTATCTGCTACCTAATCAATATTTTTTTCTTAACGCTCATTCTATCCTCGTGAGATAGATTGATAGTTAATATATGGATATTGTCATTTTGAGATTTAGGATTAAAATTTGATAAAGTCAATATATTTGTCCTCACATACTAATCATAGTATCCAGATTAATTATCTTTATAATTTATCTTCTCCGAGACAAATTAAAAAAGACATTGAAATAATCTTTTACTACCTCTTAACGCTCATTCTAAACCGTTCAACCTTTTAAGTGCAAACCAATTCAACTGTCTTAAACCATTAAGCTCTTGAAGTTTTATGTGCATTATTTTATGTTTTCCCACATTTTATGTATGCATTAGCATTGCAAGTAAAATTCAAAGTTAAATTCTTTGTCCAATAGATCAAAACAATTTGAGCACTTAGGAGCATCATGTTTTTTTTTATAAAACCCATATTCAATCGACTGTCTTAAAAATTTTTTAGTAATTCAAGTATGATTGTTATGATCTAATTAAATATAATAGTGATAAATTTGATCCTATAAAAATTTTTCATTATTCATTAGGATTGTTAATCAAAAGGCACAAATGAATCCTAACCGACGGTCTAACATTACAAGTTTTTCAATCTCCTCATGTATAATATATCCTAAATAAAATTTGGATTTTCATTACCTAAGAAGCTCATCTCATCTTTTATTATGGCATCATAACTCTTTTTAGTGGCAAAAAAAGAAGCACCGCCTAAGACTAATATGAAGAAGGTAAATCATAATGACTAAGAAGACAAGTAGATAATGAGTGAGTTACACGAGGTGTAAGGATTTAAGTCCCACCAATTCTAAAATTCAACTTCTCAAATATCAAATCTTTATACATTTATCACCTCTTCCTCTTTGATTGATATGCATGGCCCATGGACTTATTGGCACCTCATCGATCTTCACTTTGGCTTACACCACCTTCAGCCTATGAAAATGTTCCGAAAATAAACGACGGGATGACAAGTCATCAAAGCGCAACCCACGGAGACGATGACGGGGAGTGGATGTCGACGCCTGCGAGATTAACATGAGCGTAAAGGGGATGCAACGGAAGATGTTCCGGTGGAGCCCTTTCCGACACTCAAATCAGCACTCTATCTTCTCAGGAGAACAACAAGGAATCAAAATGCTATAGTTCTGGAGAGTCCCCCCCCCCCCTTACCTGAGTGTGGAGACGTCTTATATGCCTAATTCCTTCCTCGCACGTGTCCCCACGTCCTTCTCCACGTTTCTTAATCATCGATTACTTGATAGCTATTCTTTTTTAGTAACGGCCACTGTGATTATTAAGACATTAATTACCGTACGTTGCGAACAATAATTATTTAATGACTTTCCTGTTCTGGAAGGAGGAGCGGATGCTTGAAGTCTGGTTTTCTTATCCCTACATTGATCTTTGGGCTCCACTCTCCATAGTCAGTCTCGAAGTCTTATCTCTTAAGCTGATCTCAGGACCTTCTTCCGTTCTCCCAAGATAGTCTCGAGGGCATGATTCCTGGTCTTACCTTAGGGGCTTTCTTCAGTTCTCCTGAGATAGTCTCGGGAAGCCGATCCCTGGCCTGACCTCTGGGCGCTGGTTCGGTAGGCTCTGCCACGTAGCTTCCCCGTGCCACGTGTCCATCTTGAAATGT
The DNA here is from genome assembly GCA_024364735.1 of Boesenbergia rotunda. NCBI lineage: Eukaryota > Viridiplantae > Streptophyta > Magnoliopsida > Zingiberales > Zingiberaceae > Boesenbergia > Boesenbergia rotunda. Next base: position 111,796 of record JAGFNQ010006854.1, on the reverse strand, counting down.
TCATCCCTATCACAAGTCCCCCCTTCAAGTCTAATCAAAGGAAGTTTGGCTGACTGATTAGGCTGGTGACACAATGAAGGGGAGCAAAGTATCTGCGGAGCCTATATTACTATTCCTTCTCTTTTGATGACTTGTCGGATCCTAGGAATCGAAACATTCGTCCCTTGGCCCAAGGCGGTCCTTTGAGTTAATCCAAGAGTCCTTGCAAGTTCCATGACCCGATAATGATAGTTATCCATCATCCATTAAAAGCGCATTATTAGGATGGATACTAAAAGCCTAGCTTTTATATAGACATCTACATTTTAAATGAGAATCACATGATCATTGTTTGCATTTTATATATGATATATATATATATATATATATATATATATATATATATATATATATATATATATATATATATATATTGTCTAATACTTTACATTATAGATAACATGGTGTGTGGTGTCACACATAAGATCATGTTATCAGTCCCTTGTAGAGTATAAGTAGAGGCTCACAACCTAGATGGTTTTGGACAAACCATTGGCATGGTTGTAGTGTAATTTGGTATTGGTTTATCTTGATCATAGAATTACACTAGTACACTTTGTGTGTATTGAGCAGGACCGATATAGAAGTGATTCAATTTATACTGACTATATAATTGAATCAGATCTCAGATATTATGGAGTACATACTCTTAATCCCGATATAATAACGGATACATGTACTTAATATCTATTTCTTTGATTTACCAGTAGGCGAGATTTATTGGTTAAATCGATAGGCTCGATAAATTGGAAAATAATATTATTTATATAGTGTGTCATTGATTATAGAAGGAAAGCATGTCCTGATGCGTCAGGTTGATGATGCCCCCTTGAGGAGCTCATAAAACTCATCATGTTAAATCTTACAGGTGGACTTGGTCCGACATGATGATAAGGTTGAGTGTTACTACCCATGAAGTTAGATATTAATTAATTAAATTGTCATCAATAATTTAATTAATTGGCATTCGAGATCTTAAACATGGAGAGATTTTGTACTCATAATAGGTGGAGCCCATATTTATATATGGGGGTTAGTGAGATAGATCAATGATGATCCTTTAGTGGATTGGATCATCATTAATGGATCGGGCTTTGATCCATTAGGTGACCAAGACCCAACTTCTCCTCATGGTCCCTATTGTAGCCTATATATACCTCATGAATCCATCATGAAACCATAATGGTTTTCCCCTCTCTCTCTCTCCTAGGGTTAGGGCGCCGGCGACTATAGAGGAGAAGAGAGAATTTTTTCTCTCTTCTTCCCTTCTCTTTCTCTCTTCTCTTGAGTTGTGGTGCAAGGAAGCAAGGAGGGGATTATTGCTCTCCTTTCTTTTGTCCTTGGCCGTCGCAAACTTGAGAGTTGGTGGGTGTTGGCCGGCGGCAACAACAAGGGAGGGTTGCTAGGGTTAGGCAGCGTCTCAAGGTAAAGAGGAAGAGGATCTCTTCTCATCTTCTTCATTCACTTATTCTCATCTTCTTCATTCACTTCTTCTCATCTTCTTCATTCACTTCTTCACAACCTTGTTTTACCTCTTAATCTTCTATCGTATTCCTATCCTCTTCTTGGACGTCATGTGCGCGACGATCTTTTAAGAAACGAAGCCACCAAAGACCCTTCTTTCTTCCTTCTTGCTTGCGCCAACCACCTCCAAGGAAGGAGACTTGCATCGACCACCCAAGGAAATCTTTCTCCTTTCTTCTTCCTTGTGCCGCTGACCCTAGCCCTCCCTTATGGATGCTCCGGCCAAAGGAGAGAAGAGAGGAAGAAGAAGATGAAGTAGAAGAAGAGAAAACCTAATCCCTAGCCACCCTCTTCCCTCCCCTTTCTTGCGGTGTCGAACACCGCCTTGTGGTGCACTGCCGACCTCTCCTTCCCCTCCTTGATTTCATGTTGCTGCCGGCCTCTCAAGATGAGAGAAGAGAAGAGAGGAGAAGATGATGAAGAGAAGGAGATGAAGAGATTTCCTCTTCCCTTCCTTGTCGCCACTCCTTCTTCTTCGTCTTTGTCACCGCCAGCGCCAACCCTAGGAGAGAGAGAGGTAAGAATAAGAGAGGCCTAGGTTAATTGTTATGTCTTAGTTTCATGGCTTTATGAGGTATTTATAAGCTACAATAGGGACCATGAGGAGGAGTTAGTTTTGGTCTCCTAACGGATCCTAAACCTGATCCGTTAATGATAACCCACTCCACTAATGGATTATCATTAAACTACCGCACCAACCCCATAATTAAATATGGGCTCCACCATATTATGTGTACATAATCTCCCCGTGTTTAAATATGGGCTCCACCATATTATGTGTACATAACCCACTCCACTAATGGATTATCATTAAACTATCGCACCAACCCCATAATTAAATATGGGCTCCAACCCTAGGAGAGAGAGAGCTAAGAATAAGAGAGGCCTAGGTTAATTGTTATGTCTTAGTTTCATGGCTTTATGAGGTATTTATAAGCTACAATAGGGACCATGAGGAGGAGCTGGTTTTAGTCTCCTAACGGATCCTAAACCTGATCCGTTAATGATAACTCACTCCACTAATGGATTATCATTAAACTACCGCACCAACCCCATAATTAAATATGGGCTCCACCATATTATGTGTACATAATCTCCCCGTGTTTAAGATATCGCATGTCCATTAATTAATTAAATTACTGACAATTTAATTAATTAATATCTAACTCCATGAGTAATACCACTCAACCTTATCATCATATTGGACCAAGTCCACCTGCAGGATTTACATGATAAACTTTATGAACTCCTCAAGGGGACATCATCATCCTAAATAATTAGGACACGATTTCCTTCTATAATCAACGGCAAACCATGTAAATAATATTATTTTCCAATTTACCGGGGTTATTGATTTAATGAATAAATCTCGCCCATTGGTAAATTAAAGAAATAAATATTAAGTACATGTATTTGTTATTATATCGGGATTAAGAGCATATACATCGTAATAACAAAGGTCTTATTCGATTATATAGTCAGTATAAATCAAACAACCTCAAGTCAGCCCTGCTCAATACGCACAAAGTGTATTAGTATAATTCTATAGTCAAGATAGACTAATACCAAATTACACTACAACCATTCCAATGGTTTATCCAAATTCATCTCGGTTGTGAGCCACTACTTATACTTTACAAGGAATTGATAATATGATCTTCTGTGTGGCACCACACACCATGTTATCTATAATGTAAAGTAAAGGACAATAACATATATAACAAATATAAAATACAACCATGACCACTATGATTCTTATTCCAAAATAGATGTTCATATAAAAGCTAGGCTTATAGTATACATTCTAACAATCTCTTACTTATACTAAAAGACTATACTGCCATCAAACTACCATACATCTGATTCTCATCCCCTTAACATGCCTATCATAAGCTTTCGCTGGAAGGGCCTTAGTGAAAGGATCTGCCAGGTTATCTACTGATGCAATCATGACGACAACAACTTCTCCTTGCTTTACTATGTCTCGTATCAGGTGGTACATGCGCTCAATGTGTTTACTTGCCTTATGGGCTCGTGGTTTCTTCGAGTTTGCTACTGCACCACTATTATCATAATAAATTGTGATAGCTTTGGGCAAACCAGGAATCACCTCTAAGTCCATCAAGAAGTTCCTAAGCCATACAGCTTCTTTGACAGCCTCAAAGGTCGCCACATACTCAGCTTCCATGGTGGAATCTGCAACGCATTTCTGCTTGATACTCCTCCATACTATGGCTCCACCTCCCAAAGTAAACACATAACCCGAGGTAGACTTACTATTATCCCTATCTGATTGGAAATCAGAATCCGTGTAACCTATAGGGAGTAAATGATCTTCCTGGTAAACTAGCATATAATTCCTAGTCCTTTTTAGGTACTTTAATATATGCTTTACCACAGTCCAATGTCCTTGTCCTGGATCACTCTGATATCTGCTAACCATGCCTATGGCAAAGCAGATATCCGATCTCGTACATAACATAACATATATTAGGTTTCCTAAGTCGAAGCATAAGGAACTGCCTTCATCTCCTCTATCTCCTTTGATGTTTTAGGACACATCTCCTTAGATAAAGGCATCCCATGCCGAAAAGGTAGAAAACCTTTCTTGGAGTTTTACATGCTAAAATGAGCTAGCTTGAGATAAACACAACATTTTTTTCTTGCGATCCCTTATAACTTTGATCCCAAGGATGTGTCCCGCTTCTCCCAAGTCCTTCATATCAAACTGTTTGGACAACCATACCCTTACGTCTGACAACACTTTGATATTATTGTCAATGAGCAAAATGTCATCTATGTATAGTATAAGAAATACCACTATGTTGTTGGTGACGAGATGGCTAGAGAGGGGGGAGGGTGAATATAGCCAATCGCTTTTCCTTTGAAGAGTTAGCAATTTCTGCACTTGTAGATGTAAGTAGCACAGCGGAAGTATGGAAAACAAGATGTGCAGAAACTAAAACCGAAAACTAACTAGCAAGATTAGCAAGATCGCTAACAAGAAGATTTTACAAGGTTCGGGGATAACTTGCCCCTACTCCTTGGCATGCCCTTAAGGTGGGCGATCCCTTGATCGTCGGCAGATCAAGCCCCGGTTAACACCGGATAATTCAGCAACCTCCTTCTCGGTGGAGAAACCTCTCCACAGTGTGTTCCAAACAAGTATATAGATTAAGCACAAGGAAACAACAAGAAGGATCTTACTCAAACCCCTAGCAAGGATAAGAACACAGCAAGCTTCCCTGAGTTCCACCCAGTGGCGATCTCATGCAAGAACCCTCTTCGTGTCTTCCCACTGTCGGACTCCAAGCTCCTTGTTCCCTCCTTCAAGGCTCAAGTAAAGGATAACTGCTTTTCGATCGCTTGCTCAGAATGATGGAAACCTCAAGAACAGCAAGCTTGATGTGGAGAACACAAAGCGCAGGAACTCAAGAGCACAAGCTGAAGAACTGTCGAACTCTCTTTTTTTTTCCCAGCTTCTCGTTCCTTTTTGTTTCTCCGCTAAGCAACAAGTGACCTCATCTCCAGCAGCCTCCAGCTGCCACACTGCCAACGCCAGCTACACTGAACCCTAACTGAACTTCCTGAGCTCCCTCAGCCAAGCCTCAGTCAGCGGCTTCAGTCCTGCAGCTCCAGCCGTTGCAACCTATGTGAAGAAAGGGACAAACCTGCTCCAAGGAAAGCCCTCTTTGACTTCTCCTTGAGTGTTTGAATCCTCCCCTATCACCTGCAACTTAATCAGACTGTTAGAGCAGCAAATCACGCAGTAAATCAAATATCAGAGGTAAGTGGCAGCAGATATCAGATGTTCAGACGCGATCAGAGCGTCTGACAGTGCAATTTGAATTAAAGTGATCGGTCACCTGACCGATCAGAGAGCCTCCTGATCGGTCACCAGACCGATCAGGCTGGTTCCACACCGATCAGGCTACGTCCTGATCGATCCCCAATGCTCAATCAGAAATCGCGATTTCTTTGAGATTCTCCCGGACCGATCACCAGACCGATCCCAGGTCGTGGATCGTTCACCGGACCGATCCACTCTTATATCGGGCGATTTCTGAGTTTCGCAGGCCAAGCCTTCTGATCGGTCACCGGACCGATCAGGGTGTCACCTGATCGGTCAGCAGTCCGATCAGGACATCACTAGGTCGATCAGGAACCATCCTGATCGATCTTAGGGAGGAGCTCGCGAAGTTGGATCGTTCACCAGAACGATCTGCATAGTGATCCTGATCGGTCATCAGACCGATCAGGAGCAGTTCAGCAAGGGAACTCAACCTCACTGCTCGCTCCCTGATCGGTCACCAGACCGATCAGGAGCCAGTTAATGGGTGAAACGCATACTCCCTGATCGGTCACCAGATCGATCAGGAGCAGCACAGTAGGTTCCCAACCTCACTGTGTGCTCCCTGATTGGTCACCCGACCGATCAGTCATCGCTGGATCGGTCACCAGACCGATCCACGAAGGAGCAGCGTGCCAGAATCCCTGATCGATCACCAGACCGATCCAGGGACCCAAACTTAGCCTTCCAAGCTAAGTTTCCATCCACCTTAGCCCTCCAAGCTAAGGATTTTCCATCTAACTCTCCAAGTTGGGAATTTGCACCTAACCCTCCAAGTTAGGACTTTTCACCTAGCCCTCCAAGCTAGGACTTTTCATCTAGCCCTCCAAGCTAAGACTTTTCACCCAACCCTTCTGAGTTAGAACATCATCCAACCTAGCCCTCCAAGCCAGGCACCTGACCCTCCAAGCTAGGACTTTTTCACCTAATTCTCCAGGATGGGAATTTGCACATAACCCTCCAAGTTAGGACTTTTCACCTAGCCCTCCAAGCTAGGACTTTTCACCCAACCCTTCCGAATCAGGACTTTTCCAACACCTAGCCCTCCAAGCTAGGATTTTTCACACCTAACCCTCCAGGTTAGGATTTTTCCAACACCTAGCCCTCCAAGCTAGAATTCTCCATATCATGCCTAATCCTCGATTAGGACTTAATCATAATTCGCTCAACCAAACTTAAATCATTGTCAAACACCAAAACAACAACCGGGCCAGACTGCATCAATAATCTCCCCCTTTTTGTTGTTTGACAACCCGATTTAAGTTTAGGTATCAATCAATTGATGTCTCCATTCAATTCTCATAAGGGAATCATGATCCTCCCCCTATAATAACCACAAACTTAATCAGCCATTTTCTCCCCCTTTGTCAAACATCGAAAAGGGTATGGTTATTAAGTTTAAACATCAAATTCGCCCTCAACCAAGGGTCTCTCCCCAAACCCAGAATAATCAAAGGATAATTTTTTGAATCGCACATGAAAACATATACAGAATAATATCATGGTCAAGCATGTATATGTTTCATATGACAAGTAAGTCAAAGGATGATTTTTGAATTGCATATGAGAGGCATATACCATAGATGTATCATGGCAACAATGTATATGCATCATATGGCAATAATTATCGCAGTTCCATCAGACTGATGATCGATAGAAAAAAAATTTTGATTTATCTATGAACGATCAATTTTCAGAAAAATTTCTGTAAATCTGATTCGTTCAAGATCGGACTGCATTAACACTTGGACTTCCATGTGAAGACATATACAGAAGTATATCATGGTCAAATACGTATATGCTTCATAGGACGAGTAAGGAATGCATCTGTATCTGAAACATAGTCCTGATTGGTCTCCGTGACCGATCAGGTTCGTTGATTACGTGATACAGAAAAATTTCTGATTAGTCTGGGGAGCGATCAGTTTTCAGAAAAATTTCGGAAACTCTGATACGTTCCTGATCAGACTGCATTAACAATTTGCATTCCATAACAAGGGAGATGACTCTATTAATATTCGTCATTTCAGAAAAATTTCCAAAACACGACATTAAGAACAAGAGTCAAGACTCAAACAAACCCTTTCTTATGAATTTGAACATTCCAACATAGGTTTGTATCAAATCAGTATTTAGGTTTTGTTTCAAGTACCACTTGAACAAATTTGTACTTCCTTAGTACCAGGATTGTACCAATGAAGGATCAAATATGTTTCAATTGTAATTGGTTTGTATCAGATTTGTTAGGAGTATGATCATTAAACTGGTACAATTCGATGAGAAGAGGTTGGTTTGAAGAGGTTTTTTGATCAAATTGGAACGATCTGGGAGTTCCTTGATCAGAGTTGATCTGATCGGTCTCCAGACCGATTAGGGTGAGTCCTGATCGGTCGGTGGACCGATCATGTCTGATACAGACCACAGTTCAGAAACTCTGAAAGTTCAGAAACTCTGAAACACTTCTAAACTCTAATTCAATCAATTTTAACTCCTAACAGTGTTCCATTAAACAACATTCATGTTTCTCTACCCAAAGGAAACAACATGATTTGCATCTCTTTAACTATCATGTATATTATCAAATCATGCAACATCTCCAATATATCTTGAGAGTAAAACTTATAAATACAAAGTTCAAAGCATGATTCCAGAAAACATGATAAGTTTGGAAGCGATCAACATATGATTAAATTTCAAAACATGCCTATATAATACCAGTATCAAGGCATGATCAAGTTCCCAATTTTTTTCAAGTTCATTTACCATCATAAGCAACACTAAGTGTGAAGACCTTGAATACATGCCAATTCTTTTGATTCATTTCAAGAAAACACTGAACCTAGACCTTAAGTTCATGTTCTTGTCTAATGATGTATTGTGAGATTTTCAATGTGTCTATACTTGTTCTTTAGCATGCATCCATGTTCTACAACACTATTTGAGTCAAAACATGATGGTGTTCTCTAAGCATGAATTTGAGTATCGAAACATGTTTGTGTCAAAGCATGATCATATCAAGAAACCTTAGTTTGATACAAGGGAATCACTAGGTCATAGAAGGTTAAACAGTGAATTTTAAAACTCATGGTGATGCCTTGTGAGATTTTTATAATGATCAGCCCAAACTATATGTTCATCTTGTTCTTAAACATGTATTCATGTGTTATAACACATACAAGATACTCATGGCATACTTGGGCTTGAGATAAGACATTTCATAAATCATCATTTGCAGTAAACATAAATTGCTATGAAAAAAAACAATTATCCTAAGCAATTCATGGCAAGAGCAAGTTGTGGGTTAGCCTAAGCCATTCATGTGAATTTGAGGAAATGATAAGCACATTCCTAACTAGGAATGACCATGTGTTGGGAGCATCAATTATCAACAACCAATGTTGATAGATACTCCCCCTCAAATGATGCTTATACAATTCTAAATATTGAGGTTTTAGGTACCCAAATTTTGGGACCAAAACCATCTACAATTAATGACTTTGGCACCCATGCCTTAGTCATTTTCTTCCTAACCTATTGAACCCTAGAATCATTTGATGATCTAAATTGGGTTCTTGACATGAAACTTGATTCTTTAGGTTGGTAACCTAAGCCAACCTTGTTGTAAATCACTTTTTGTGAGTTCAAGATCATATCTAGGGTTTTTGAGCTTGTTGAAAATTTCTCAAGAACAATCTTGAGATTTTCAATTTCACCCTTCAAGATCTTATTCTCATTCTCAAGAGATTCATTATGGAAGTCATTAATATCCTTAACCTTAAAGGATTTTAATTCTTTTACTTTCAACTTCAATGACTTAACCTTATTCTTAGATTTCTTTAACAATTTGGTTCTGTTGGGTTTTTCGGGCCGCGAAAACCGCCTTTTCGCGTCGCGAAAACCTCGAGAACCCAAAGCCATGGATCTCGTGCGAAGAAAAAAATTTCGAAACGAAAAATCACGTATTCATTTCATGCTCAAAACTTGATCTACTCCTAGATCTAAAGAGGGATAAACCATTTTACCTTTGGTGCGTGCCCCGCTTAATCCCGCTCGCTCCTTTTGGATGTCGGATCTCTAGGACGTCAAGTGTCGTCCCTCTAGAAGTATCCACGCGAACAAAGTGGATGGAGGAAACCCTTTAGGTGTGCTAGCACCTTTCAAGGGTTCGGCCAAGAGGAGAAGAAGAAGAAGAATACCAACACTTGGAAGAGGAAGAAGAGAAGACACACCATTAGAAAAATGGAACCAAAAACCTTGTTTTTCTTCTCATTGTGGCCGGCCATATAATGGCCATTAATGGCCATTAAGTGGCCGGCCATAATGGCCATTAATGGCCATTAAGTGGCCTGCCATAACCCCCTTTCAATTTAAATTCAAATTCAAATGGGGGAGTTACATCCTTTGGAGATGATGTGGAGCATCATCATTGGTCAAATACCAAGCCAAGTCATCACTTGGTCAAGTCAAGGTGAGGTGGCCTTTTGGTCAAGTCAAACTTGCCTTTTATGGACTTTCCATATTTAGTCAAGTCAAACTTGACTCCATTTCTTCTCCTATGTCAAGTCTAACTTGAAGTGGAACCAAGTCAAGTCAAACTTGATTTGGATTTGGGTCAAGTCAAACTTACCTTTTATGGACTTTCCATATTTAGTCAAGTCAAACTTGACTCCATTTCTTCTCCCATGTCAAGTCTAACTTGAAGTGGAACCAAGTCAAGTCAAACTTGATTTGGATTTGGGCCAAGTCAAACTTGCCTTTTATGGACTTTCCATATTTAGCCAAGTCAAACTTGACTTCATTTTTTCTCCATCTATTTGTTCTTTGCGTGTGACCCTATAGGTTCTTGTAACGTTGGCAATGCTTCTAACCTCTTAGAAACATAAGCAATGAGCGGTATCTAGCAACACATCATTGCTACCCAAGTTACAAGAATATTGAGATCCAACATCACCAATGTGACTACTAATTATGACTTTCATAATATGTGACAATGTCCTTCTATCGTCGATATCTAGATTGATCTTCTATGAAGCATAGACCGTGTCATCCTCCAATCAATCTATGTGTCTTGAACTCCAAGTAGACTCACTATAATCAAATAAGCTCAATATCTCATATTGCCTTATTTGGGCATGGCCATGCACTTAGTGATCTCACTCTATCAAGACTATGATATCTCTCCCGTCATATAGGAGGGATAGATCCCATCTACATCACTCACATCCCTCCGCATAATTTGTTACATACCCAGTAATCGCCTTTATAGTCCACCCAGTTACGGGTGACGTTTGACGAAACCAAAGTACATAACTCCTTATGTAGGGAACTATGGTGACTTCAGGTCTAAGGACTAATAGTCATACTAATAGTCACATGAGAAAGTATATGACACTCATATAACGATCCATGATACTTTCTCATGGTGGGTCATTCAGTATACATTCTCTAATGCATACTCATGTGTCAACTTGATATCTCATATCCATGACTTGTGAGATTAAGTCATCGTGTTGACCTACATGCTAGTCTCTATGCATTAACATTGTCCCTGAATGTTAATACTTGACTAGGAATAATTAAGAGTAGTGTTCTCTATATCATCTCACTATCAATTCAACCAATCGATTGATATAGATATGAACCTACTACCAAGGACGTTATTACACTTAGTTATTTGGCACCAATACAAGTAAGTATAATAACCATAATCAAATGCCTTTATATATACATATGAAATATGATACAATGAGTCCATACAACAACCATCACATGATTGGCTCTAGGGCTCTCACTAACAATCTCCCACTAGAACTAGTGTCAATCACTATAGTATCTAATACCCAATGACCTAGTGTGACCATCATGCTTGGTCTGTGCCAAAGCCTTGGTCAAGGGATCTGCAATGTTAGCCTCTGTGGGTACTCTGCATATCTTCACATCTCCCCGATCGATGATCTCTCGAATGAGATGGAAACGCCGTAGTATGTGTTTGGTTCGCTGGTGTGAACGAGGTTCCTTAGCCTGCGCAATAGCTCCATTGTTGTCACAATAGAGCTGTACTGGGTCGGCTATGCTAGGAACCACTCCAAGCTCAGTAATAAACTTGCGGATCCAAACTGCCTCCTTTGCTGCCTCAGATGCAGCAATGTACTCAGCTTCTGTTGTAGAATCAGCAACTGTATCCTGCTTTGAACTCTTCCAGCTGACAGCGCCACCATTTAAGCAAAACACGAACCCTGACTGCGATCTGTAGTCATCCTGGTCAGTTTGGAAGCTTGCATCACTGTAACCTTTTACAGTTAGCTCCTCTTCGCCTCCAAATATCAAGAAATATTCTTTAGTCCTTCTCAAGTACTTAAGAATATTCTTGACTGCTATCCAGTGACGTTCACCTGGATCTGACTGGTATCTGCTCGTCATGCTCAAAGCATACGAGACATCAGGACGAGTACATAACATGGCGTACATGATAGATCCTATGGCTGAGGCATAAGGGATTTTGCTCATGCGGTCTCTCTCCTCTCTAGAAGAGGGACCTCGAGTCTTCGAAAGACTCACGCCATGTGACACTGGCAGATTTCCCTTCTTGGAATTCTGCATGGCAAACCGTTGCAAAATGGTATCAATGTATGTACTCTGACTTAGGCCAAGCAATCTCTTAGATCTATCTCTATATATCTTTATGCCTAGAATATAGGCTGCTTCACCTAAGTCTTTCATTGAGAAGGAATTCCCCAACCAAGTCTTCACAGATTGTAGTGAAGGAATGTCATTCCCAATGAGTAGTATGTCATCTACATACAAAACAAGGAAGACAACTGTGCTCCCACTAACCCTTTTGTAGACACAAGGTTCATCTTCATTCTTGATGAAACCAAACTGTTTGATTGCATCATCGAATCGAAGATTCCAGCTTCGAGAAGCTTGCTTTAGTCCATAAAGGGACTTATGCAGCTTACATACTCTACCAGTATGCTTTGGATCTACAAAACCCTCAGGTTGTGTCATGTACACTTCCTCGAGGAGGTTTCCATTCAGAAACGCAATTTTGACGTCCATCTGCCAGATCTCATAATTGTGGTATGCTGCAATAGCAAGCAAGATCCTAATGGACTTGAACATCGCGACTGGAGAAAAAATTTCATCATAGTCAATACCATGAATTTGCTTGAAACCTTTAGCTACTAGTCTACCCTTATAGGTATGTACAAGTCCATCCATGTCAGTCTTTCTCTTAAAGACCCACTTACACCCAATGGGTTTGACCCCTTCAGGTGGATCAACCAAAGTCCATACTTGGTTGGTGTACATGGAATCCATCTCGGATCTCATGGCCTCTAGCCATTTCTCAGAATCTGGGCTCATCACAGCTTCCTGATAGGAGGTAGGCTCGTTCTCAACGAGCATAACGTCATCATGGTCAGACAAGAGAAATGAGTATCTCTCAGGCTGACGACGTACCCTGTCAGACCTGCGAAGAGGTAGGTCTACATAAACAGGTTGTTGTTCCACAGCTTCTTGTGCAACAACCTCATCAACCACCACACTTTGTGGTTCCTGTTCAACTTCCATCAAGGCTTCAGTGCTATTGTCCATGTCTTGAACTTCTTCAAGACTGAACGTACTCCCACTAGTCTTTCTAGAAACAAAGTCCCTTTCTAGAAATACTCCAGTCTTAGCAACAAACACTTTGTGCTGACTAGGAATGTAGAAGTAGTATCCCTTCGTTTCCTTGGGATACCCTATGAAATAACACTTATCAGATTTGGGTCCCAGTTTGTCTGAGACTTGATGTCGTACGTAAACCTCACAACCCCAAACCCTCATGAAAGACATCTTGGGACTCCTCCCTGTCCATATCGTATATGGTGTCTTCATGACAGCCTTTGATGGAACACGGTTTAGTGTGAACGCTGCCGTGTCTAGAGCATATCCCCAAAAGGATATAGGAAGATCTGCGTGACTCATCATAGATCGTACCATATCTAATAAGGTACGATTCCTCCTTTCGGATACACCATTCCACTGTGGTGTTCCAGGGGGAGTGAGTTGGGATAGAATCACACACTCAGCTAGGTAGTCACGAAACTCATGGCTCAAGTATTCTCCACCTCGATCTGATCGAAGTATCTTAATACTCTTGCCAAGTTAGTTCTGTACTTCATTTCTGAATTCTTTGAACTTTTCAAAGGATTCTGACTTATGTGTCATCAAATACACATAGCCATATCTACTGAAATCATCAGTAAATGTGATGAAGTACCTGTAACCACCTCTAGCAGCGACATTGAAAGGGCCACATACATCACTATGTATGAGTCCTAACAAGTCTGTCGCTCTTTCGCTATGTCCACTAAAGGGAGTCTTAGTCATCTTGCCTAGAAGGCATGACTCGCATGTCTCATATGACTCAAAATCAAATGAGTCCAGCAAACCATCCTTATGGAGCTGGGACAAGCGACTCTCATTTATGTGGCCTAAGCGACAGTGCCAGAGATAGGTTGGGTTCAACTCATTTGATCTCAACCTCTTGGTATTCACGTTATAGATAGGGCTCTCTAAGTCTAGAATATAGAGGTCATTCATTAGATGTGCGCTACAATAGAACATATCCTTTAAATAAACAGAACAACATTTGTCCTTTATTATGAATGAAAAACCTTTGTTATCTAAACATGAAACTGAAATGATATTCTTTGTTAGTACAGGTACATAACAACAGTTATTCAATTCCAGTACAAGCCCAGAGGGTAGAGATAGAAAGTAAGTCCCTATAGCAACAGCAGCAACCCTTGCTCCATTGCCTACTCGTAGGTCCGCCTCGCCCTTGGCCAATGCCTTGCTATTTCTCAGCGCCTGCACATTAGTACAAATGTGAGAAGCACACCCAGTATCTAATACCCATGATATAGAAATAGAAAGGTTGACTTCTATAACATTTATACCTGAAGTAGAAGTCTCACTTCTCTTCTTCTTCAGATCTTCCAGGTATACCTTGCAGTTCCGCTTCCAATGCCTAGTCTTACCGCAGTGGAAGCAGGTAGCATCCTTAGCAACCCCACCTTTAGGTTTGAGTGTTGAAGAGCTGGCTTTGCCCTTGGTTTGGGTCTTACCCTTACCTTTGGGCTTCCACTTGCCCTTACCCTTGCCCTTTTGTACCATTAGGACGGTACTGGACTTGGCAGTGGTGAGATTAGGCTCAGCAGTTCTTAACATATTGAGTATCTCGGGCCAGTGGTTTGTCTAATTCGTTCATGTTGTAGTTCATGACGAATTGACGGTAACTCACCGGCAACGATTGCAGGATCAGATCGGTAGCCAGCTCTGGCCCAAAGGGAACCCCAACCTCTCGAGGTTCTCCGACGTACCCAATCATTTGGAGTGCGTGAGTTCCTACAGGGTTCCCTCTTTTC
>JAGFNQ010006854.1:0-91728 GCA_024364735.1 Boesenbergia rotunda | reverse complement strand
TCTTCGTAGATCTGATAGGACACGCAATATTCCAGAGAGATACGGATTTCTCATAAGTGAATCGAACGACGTGTTAACCTATCAGTTATGAAGATGTTCTGAAAAGTTCAGAAAGGGACAAATGGCTTGAGGCCATGAAGTCGGAAATGGATTCCATGTACGAAAACCAAGTATGGGACTTGGTTAAACCACCTGAAGGGATTAAGCCCATAGGGTGCAAGTGGGTTTTCAAGAAGAACCGACATGGAAGGTAATGTTATTACCTTTAAGGATAGATTAGTGGCAAAAGGATATCGTCAGAAGCAAGGAATTGATTATGACGAAACCTATTCGCCAGTAGCTATGCTTAAATCCATTCGGATGCTCCTAGCCATAGCAGTTCATTATGATTATGAGATATGGCAAATGGATGTGAAAACAGCTTTCCTTAACGGAAACCTGCTTGAGGATGTATACATGATACAACCTGAAGGTTTCACATCAGTTGATAAAACCAAAGTATGCAAGCTTCGACGATCCATATATGGACTGAAGCAAGCATCTAGGAGCTGGAACATCCGTTTTGATGAGACAATCAAAGAGTTTGATTTCTCACAAAATCCTGACGAACCTTTTGTGTACAAGAAGGTTAGTGGGAGTGCAGTCGTATTCCTAGTATTATATGTCAATGACATCTTACTTATAGGAAACGATATATCAGTCTTACAGACAGTTAAAATTTGGTTGTCCAAAACTTTCTCCATGAAAGACCTGGGAGAAGCAACCTATATCCTTGGGATTAGAATCTATAGAGATAGATCAAAACGGTTGCTTGGTCTTTCGCAGTCTATATATATAGACCGAGTGCTAAAAAGGTTTAGCATGTCGGAATCCAAGAAAGGTTATCTTCCCATCAGGCATGGGATCAACCTTTCAAAGTCTATGTGTCCGCGCACAGAAGATGAGAGGATTTGCATGAATAAGATTCCCTATGCATCCGCGATAGGATCTATCATGTATGCTATGTTATGTACTAGGCTCGATCTATCATATGCTTTGAGCATCACAAGAAGATACCAGTCGGATTCAGGAATGGATCATTGGGCGGCTGTTAAGACAATCCTTAAGTACTTAAGAAGAACTAAGGATGTGTTCCTAATATATGGAGAAGGAGATATGGTAATACGTGGGTATACAGATGCCAGTTTCCAGACAGATAAGGATGACTCCAAATCTCAGTCTGGATACGTATTTACTTTGAATGGAGGCGCAATAAGTTGGAAGAGTTCCAAACAAGACACCGTAGCGGATTCTACCACGGAAGCGGAATATATCGCAGCTTCGGAAGCAGCAAAGGAAGCAGTCTGGATCAAGAAGTTCGTCTCCGAACTTGGCGTGGTTCCAACCATTGATGAAGCAGTGCCGGTTTACTGCGACAACAATGGAGCTATTGCACAAGCAAAGGAACCAAGGTCTTATCAGCGATCCAAACACGTGCTTTGCCGCTATCATCTGATCAGAGCGATTATAAGTAGGAATGACATACAAATTGAGAAAATTTCCACTAAAAGGAATTTAGCGGATCCTTTAACTAAGGCCTTACCTCAGAGCAAGTTTGAGGGTCATGTTAGAGCCTGTGGTATTGGATACCGTAGCGATTGGCATTAGGCCAAGTGGGAGTTTGTTAGTGATATGAGAGAAGTGTCCTAAGGCAATTGCCTTATGATTGTAAAATATTTATTTTAATAAATGATAATTCACTATTTGAGTATACATGCTTGTGTATTTGATTGGGATCTTAAACTCATCTACTGAATGTCCGCAATACAACTCACAGCATAAGAGAATTTGTGATGGGATCACAACTAGTGATTATCTCTAAATGTGCAAATGTGAAGTATTGAAAATATCCCTAGTCGATGAATTGATAAATACGAACACTATCAATTCTGTTGAGACTAGCATGGGTTATTCTCTAATTAGTTGATTCTCACTGGCTGGTGACATTGGGATGTCCGGAGATAAACATGGATGCTAGTTAAGGGAACTAGTTCATTGGAGTGACTAGCTGTAAAACTTCATATGGAATCTATATATAGAAATGTCAATGAAGTTCTTACTGCGGCTTAAGTGCGATGTTCCTTTGACTTGCGGTGTTCAAGTCATCTTGGTCATGGAGACTTATACTTTAACATCTTAAGCAAGCATCTCCAAGGAGGTGTGGACCCAGGATGATTGAGTATAAGCCAAAGTGCCCGAAGATGTTTGAACAGCCTACAAAGGATTCACCACTCCTTGCGAGGAGATGTATACCCAGGCCTATCGTCGGATTGTTACTCGAAGCCTCTGGCCAGAGCATATCATGTTTAGAGTGAGAGTCTCTAAAATACATGAGAGTAATTAGAAATCCAAAGGACGAAAAAGATACTACTTGGGCTAGGTGTGACGTAGTCAGTCTAGTGGGGACTGACACAAACAGACCATGTCCTGAACCAAGTGGGTATAAGATGGTGAAGGGAATGAGGCACGATTCATTAGAGCTACTGAAGGGTTTCAGAATAATTTCTTCTGAGGTCAAACCATTGATCTTTTGATTAATTGGGGATCATGATGTACTACTAGGTGCCACTCATGATCGTTCTATAATTAGTTGATTATAGACGACCAACATAAATCGAAAGCCTATTTAGTCACACGCACTACGAGTAATCCGAGAGATTTAAAATGAGTTAAAAATTAGATTTTTCGATCAAGAGAAATAAGTCGAATCTGAGTTAATCAGAGGCGCAATGGAAGCTAAAAATGGCTAAGTCTTTTGAAGGCTTTTTGGGCGAATTAAATGAGTTTAAATCGCAATTGGTTCGGCTTGGTTTGGCCGGCCAAAGAGGGTGCCAAACCCCTTGGGTTGGCCGGCCACATTAAAGGGAAGAAACCAATTTAATTGGTTTAATTAATAAAATAAATCTAGCGCGATTTGTTTTATAAATTATGGATAAATAAATTTGTGTAAAGAAATTTATATAAATAAATTTATAGAAATTTATTCTTTTTATGGAAATTAAAATGATCCATAGAATGGTTTATTTTAATTTTATAAAATCAATTACGAATTGATTTTTCCATAATAAGAAAGTTTATAAATTTCTTATAAAATTTATTCCATAATAAAAGGAGAAGAAGCATTTGTTTTATTATAAAGTTAGTTATAATAAAACTCGGTTTAAACGGAATAATTCATAAGAGAATTTATAGAATAAATTTCTTATGATAACTAATTCCGTTAATTCCGTTAAAAGAGAGACTTGGCGAGGGAGAGGCTACTATATAAAGGAACCAAAGGCAAGCCTTGAATTCCTAATTGATATAGAGTTATCAAGAGATTAGTAGCTTCCTCTCTCTCTCTCTATTATTCTCCTTCTCCCTCTCTTCCCCTTAGGGCCGGCGCCCTCCTTGAGGATTAGGGCCGGCGCCCTTTGTCCAAGCTAGGGCCAGCGCACCATCCTTACCTCCCAAGTGGTTGCCGTGAGCTATCATGAAGAAGGAGAAGCCAACCAAGTAGAAGAAGAAGCGGATCTCATCTCCTTCCTTCTCTGAATATTGATTCCGTTACTTTGGTGGTTAGTTTCCTATCTTTTCTCTTGTTCTCCAAGTTGTGCCTTCGTAGAATCTAGTAGTTCTCGTCGGCACAAAACTCATGACTTTGCGAAGTCATCCCGAAGAGAACTCGGCGTGGACGCGAATAGAGGCGAAGCTTCCAAGGGACGCTACGGTTGGATCTCGTCCCTTACTTCAAGTTACGCGAGGTACTTAGTAAATTAGTTTACTTTTTCCACAAAGTTTTAATTTATGATTATGTCCACACACCATAAGGTTGCATTCTAGATACGTGGTTAAAATAATTTAAGAAATTATTTTATGCTAATTCTTCCGCTGTACGTAAAAATTTAAAATTTTACGAACCCGTATCCTTGTCGACATGCACCCGGTCCCAACAACTTACTCTTGGGCGTCTCGCACAACTAACTAGTAAACTAATGATGTATCTCCCTAGATTATTCTCAATCATAGTTAGAAGCAATTGAAAGGAAATTACCTAGGGTTGTCAATTCTCAAAAATCTAAACTCAATGGACTAGAAACTTGTCCTTAGTCAACAACTTAGTTACCTCATCCTTCATGACTAATTGAGATGAATTAATCACACAAATCCTCATCAAGGAAATTTAAAGTGTCTCTCTTCCTAAGTTCTAAGTTTTGATGAAAATGGAGCTCACTCAAACACAATCATGGTTCTTGCACTACCATAAGCTTGTTTATGCTCTACTCTCCACCATCATTCTTGAGTTGGATCCATACCTACAAAAGCTTATTCGAACAAGTTAAAAAATATGAAATGATAGAATGAAATAGAGATTTGGTAAATAGAAAAGTTAAAGAAAGTGAGAGACTTGAATACTCAAGAATGTAACCTAATGCACTTTGCCCTCTCATTTTGAACTATCCTGCATATTCCAGAGCCAAGGTGAGTAAGAATTGGATAGTGCCTCTGATTTGGATGAAAAACAATGCCGAATTCAGTGTGCTTCTGTGCCAACCTCTGTTGATCGATCAAGGGATCGGTCAGACTCTTTTTGATCGGTCAAAAGACCGATCAGGCTCTTCCTTATCTTTCTGGCCTTCTTCTGATTGGTCTGGAGACCGATCGGTCACTGCTCTGATCATTCTGGACTACCTTTGATTGGACTGAGCTCCTTCTGATCGGTCAGAGTGACTGATCAGTCTCTTCCCTGATAGGATTGGTGACCGATCAGGGTCTGATCAGTAGCTAAAACTGAGCTAAATCCTTAACTGTCTTCTGCCTGGATCACTTCTTTTAAATCGATACTACATCTCCAATCCAACTAGCTCCTTGTTCTTATCTTCAAATTCAGAAATCTAACTCATCTCTTGACACTTCATATATTTTTTTTATTCCTTTTCTTTCTCTTTTTTTTTCAGCTACTTTTTTTTTCTCTGCAACAAAGTTTTTTTTTCTGATTTGATTCACTCCTGAATTTTGCAGCTTCAATTCGGACAACTCACAGATATTTGGTCTGCTTCTTGGACTGCATAACTAAGTCTGTCGTGGATGAGTACAAAAATTTGACACAAACTTCATTGTAGCTGTTTCCTACAACTATTTCAGCTTCCAACTACCCATTGTTTAATTTCTAAGATTATCTGATAAATCCAACTCCTGAAGTGTCAGTTTTGGTTGAAACTGATTCGTTGTGACTTGCTTGAAACTAAAACACCATTTCCTTCATCGTTGACTCCACCTTGGCACATGGACTTAAGTAAATGCTTGATCCTCCCCCACACTTAAACTTAAGCAATCCATCAATTTGCACCTTTTCATCTCCTTCGATATTTTTTTTCAAATTCAGAATTGCATCCCTGATACTTCTTCATTCCTTTAGATCCCTCAAAACAGGCTGCCACTCATAATTCAACTAAAAATAACTTCCAAAATACATCCTTCCTTACCAAAACACTTCAAAGCTCTAACCACCTCCCCCACACTTAATCTATTGTCCATCTCGGGCAAAGTAACATCAAGAAACAATCCAAGGCAATCAAGTCCATGGAGAATATGGTTATGAACAGAAAAATAGGGAAAGAAAAATAAAATATAGAGTAGATCAACAAGGAATGTTGCCAAAGTTGATATGAAAAAAGAAACAAAGTGATTACCTTTATAAATGTGGTCCAATCATAGAAATATAGCTTTGAAAGAACCTAAGCAAGTGTTGGAACCGGGTGGATGTTGACATGGATGCGGGTTCGTAATTTCAAAATTAATTTCGTGCAGCGGAAGGTTTAGCATAAATAATTTCTCTAAATCATTTAACCACACATCTAAGCATGCAATTTTATCTTGTATAGACATGATCATATATTTAAAATTTTGCAGAAACATAAACTAATTTACGTATTACCTCGTGTAACTCGAAGGAAGGGATGAGATCCAACCGTAAGCGTCCCTTGGAAGCTCCGTCTCTATTCGCGTCCACGCCGAGTATCTTCGGGATGACTTCGCAAAGCCACGAGTTTCGTGTTCTCGAGAACTACTAGATTCTCCGAGAACACGACAAGAAAAACCAAGAGAGAAGTTGGAAGACTAACCACAAAAGGATGGCCGGAATCAAAATTCCGGCGAAGCAAAAGAAGAGGCTTGCGGCAAAAAGATCCTTGCGGCAAACTCTAATTCTGGCAGAACCTTCTTCTGGCAGCAAGTGGTGGTCGGCAGGGAAAGGGCAGGGCCGGCCGGCTGGTGCTCCTTCTTGGGCCTGGTTGGCGCACGGCAAGAAGAGGAGAAGAGAAGGAGAGAAAGAGAGGGAGAGAGCCTATGCCTTCATCTCTATTATTATTACCCAAGCCTTGCCTTGGGTCCTTTATATAGTGGCCTCTCAACCATCAAGCCTCTCAAATATGGAATAACTTATTCCATCATGCCAAGTTTGATTTTATATCATGGTTAAAATCATATTTTAATTCATGATAAAAAATCAATCAAGTCTCTTCTCTCTTATGGAATAAATTTCCTTATCATGGTAAATCAATCCATGATTGATTTTATAAAATAAACTAATTCATGGTTCATTTTAATTTCCATGAAAAATAAACCAAACCTTGGTTTATTATATAAAAAAAATTTATATCATCCATAATTTTATAAAATAAACCACACTTGGTTTATTTTATAAATTGAACCAAAAACTTGGTTCTCTCCCTTTGTTGTGGTCGGCCAAGCAAAGAGGATGGAGGCCCTCTTTAGCCGACCCATCCAAGCCAAGCCCCAATGAATTAAACTTATTTAATTCATTTATTAAGTCTTCAAAAGACTTAGCTATTTTACGCTTCCGATGCGTCTCTGAAAAATTCAGATTCGACTTATCGTTTGGCTCAACCAAACTTAATCTCTCTTGATTGGAAAATCCAATTTTCAACTCGTTTTAAATCCCTCGGATTACTCATAGTGCGTGTGACTAAATAGGCATTCGATTTATGTTGGCCGTCTATAATTAATCAATTATAGAACGATCGTGAGTGACACCTAGTAGTACATCATGATCCCCAATTAATCGAAAGATCAACGGTTGATCTCAGAAACAATTCTGAAACCCTTCAGCAGCTATAATGAATCGTGCCCCATTCCCTTCACCATCTTATACCCACTTGGTTCAGGACATGGTCTATGTGTGTCAGTCCCCACTAGGCTGACTACGTCACACCTAGCCCAAGTAACGTTTTCTCGTCCTACGGATTCTAATTACTCTCATGTATTTAAGAGATTCATACTCTGAACATGTCATTCTCTGGCCAGAAGCTTTGAGTAACAATTCGATGATAGGCCTCGGGTATACATCTCCTCGCAAGGTGTGGTGAATCCTTTGTAGGTTGTTCAAACATCTTCGGGCACTTCGGCATATACCCAATCATCCTGGGTCCACATCTCCTTGGAGATGCTTGCTTAAGATGTCAAAGTATAAGTCTCCATGACCAAGATGACTTGAACACCGCAAGTCAAAGGAACATCGCACTTAAGCTGCAGTAAGAACTTCACTAACATATCTATATGTAGACTACCATATGAAGTTTTACAGTCAGTCACTCCAATGAACTAGTTCCCTTAACTAGCATTCATGTTTATCTCCGGACATCTCAATGTCACCAGCCAGTGAGAATTAACTGATTAGAGAATAACCCATGCTAGTCTCAATAGAATTGATAGTGTCCGTATTTATCAATTCATCGACTAGGGACAATTTCAATACTTCACAATTGCACATGTAGAGATAATCACTAGTTGTGAATTCATCACAAATTCTCTCATGCTGAGAATTGTATTGCGGATATTCAGTAAATGAGTTTAAGATCTCAATCAAATACACAAACATGTATACTCAAATAGTGAATATTCATTTATTAAAATAAATGATTACAATCATAAGGCGATTGCCTTAGGACACTTCTCTCATATCACTAATAGCAAGTTCTAGAGAAACTTTTGAGATCTATTTACCATGGACCCCAAAGGCTCCTAGAGCTCCCTCTTGAGCTCTTGGCCTTAGCCACCTCTCTAGGTGACTCAATCCACACTAGACCACACCGGTGTGCCCCCAGTGTTTCTTGGCCTACAAAATGGACCTTCTTAACCTTGGAAACCTTGTCCTTGGTTAAGTCACCCTTTCTATCTTTTGATGGCACCCACTTGCCATCCTTGGACTTACCCTCCTTGCCATGATTATATGCTTCCCCAGCATATTTCTTTCCATTTGCCTTGGACGTCTTAGACCGATAGCCCAAACCCGATCTATCATAGTTGGGTTTTAAGCTACCCAACATCATGTCTAAGCCCTTAGATCCAACCGTGAATCTTTCTAGGGCCTTTTCTAGTGTATCAAGCCTTTACCTCAAGGCTTGATTTTCCCTTGCCAAGTCCCTAACTTTGGTTTCCATATGTCCACCTTAGACATTCCTAGGCCTACCCTCCATTCTAGGCACATTCCTCCCCTTTTTGGGATTAGTGCCATGATCCTTAGGTCTAGAGGTCTTGGGCTCATGATGCATGCTTTTCCTAGAGTTATGATCTACCTTGTTAACCCTAGTCCTATCATTATATCTAAAACCATGATTATGCACAATTAAGCAGTTTTCATTAAGCCTAGAATGCATGGATGAATGATTTACACTATTTTCAACATTCATAGAGGAACTAACATTTGAATTACATTTTAATTTAAGGTTAGGAATTACCTCCCTTACCCTTGTAGTCTCTCCTTGATGTGAGCTCCTCTTCTTTCTTTGCTCCTTCTCCCATCTTCTCAAGAGCTCCATTTTCTTGAGCTCTCCACTCTTTGGGCATTTCGTGTGGTAGTGTCCTAGCTCACCACACGTGAAGCATCGAATCTTCTTTTTCTTTTCTTGGGTTTCTCCATTCCTACAATTCATGTTAGATTTAAATTGAATGGAATTAGGTTTAGATTTTACCTCCATTTTACCTTTCGGACACTTATCCTTGTAGTGCCCCTTTTCGTTGCAACAAAAGCATGTGATGTGCTCCTTTCTCTTGGCTTTGGTGGAGGTTGAGGTTTCTTCTTGCTCTTGTATGGATGAGGGTCTCTCCTCCCCCTCAATCCTTGAAGTTGATGCTTCCTCTTCTTCTCTTGAGGTGGATTCCCTCTCACTCTCTTCTTCTCCTTTACTTGAGGATGTGGGCATTTCACTTGACGAGGTAGATGACTCTTCTTCCTCCTCTTGGTCTTCTTGGACTATTGACCGTACTGCTCCGGGCTCTTCAACTCTTTGAATTGATGTAGGGTTCTCATGATATCTTTTTAACTTATCCCATAATTCACATGCGTTTTGGTATTCCCCTACATCACTCAAAATTTTATTAGGCAAAACATTTTTCAAAATACTAATTACCTTCTCGTTGGCTGAACGAGCCAAACTATATGCTAATTAATTTGTCACGAAATGTATGGGCTCATCAAATTTAAATATGAATGAATAACTGGAAACTGGAAACCCTTTTACAATCAAAAATATGAAAATGTAATATAGGGGCCACAGGTCGTATTTTTCTCGGGGCTAATTGACGTTGTGTGATTCGAACTTGTATTTATGTGTCGTTTGTGTTTTCGGGTTTCAAATCAAAATTGGGTTTTGGGTTGCAATTGGATCTGCAAACATCAAGGGATAAAACAAGAACTCGGCTATGGCACTTAACCCAAGTGATTCCAACAATGAACTCAAATAATTTGTAAGCTTAAATGCAATTTACCCTAGCTTGGAAAATACATCTGATGTGGAAACAACTCAAATTTTGAATGATACTAATGCAAAGAACTTCTTCAAGAGTTATTACACCACACAAACCAAATGGAAATCAATCTTCAACCAATTTGATACAAAACCAATGCCAATGATGTACTTGATACAAAGTGCAAACCATTTACACATGAGATTGCCGAAAAGAACAAAATGGATTGCCAACAGCTGCAGAAATTCAGAGAACATTGAATGCAGAAATGAGAGTTGCTAACTACAGAACTTATACAATGTAAAACTTCAAAACAAGCCAACTAAGACTCAAGCTAGGTCAATCAGTTTGCTGGGTTTCAGTTGATACATAATTTAGCATGATATGAAATTGAATTGCTGCAATAGATACTGAACTTATCACTCAATACAGCTGATGGAGAATTGACAGTGCAGAAACTGCACAAGAACAGGGTAATGCAGGACTGAATTTCGAATAAAAACTCATGAAGGACTTTAAACCTAATTGCCTAAATGACCTCTGAGCTTGGTACAAACTCAATGCAAGCAACTAACTTCAATTGAAGCCAAACTGGTACAAGCTCAGCAGCTACGAATTAAGGAATGCAGAAATAAAATCAGGGCTAGTTCTGTGCCAAAAAAAACTGAATCTGTTAGTTAAGAATTGCAGCTGACCGAATGCGAATTGAACAGCTAACTATTGATGAAGAACCTTGCAAGAATGGATGCAGAATTTCAGATCAGGTTCCAACCAATTCAAGTAACTAAAACTTATAATGCACTTGCGAAC
Organism: Boesenbergia rotunda; assembly: GCA_024364735.1. Classification (NCBI taxonomy): domain Eukaryota; kingdom Viridiplantae; phylum Streptophyta; class Magnoliopsida; order Zingiberales; family Zingiberaceae; genus Boesenbergia; species Boesenbergia rotunda. The sequence goes on along the minus strand of JAGFNQ010006854.1, from coordinate 81,132 downwards.
TCAATGTAGAAATGCAAAAATAAATGACTGACTTGTGCAAATTCAGATCTGTTTTGGATGTGAACACCAACAAACAACATGAATTAATTTCTTGCAGCTAATGCTCTGGAAAGCTCCTTAGAACTGAAACTTAATTGCGGCAAATCCAGAATCTACAGACTGAAACGAATTGTAACTGAAACTAAATGGCAGAATTTAAGTAGATACGCTAGCTAGACTAAAACTTGAAATAAAACTGCGGGCAACCAAAACTAAACTCTATGTTAACTAACTAGCATCTTCCTAGATTGAATGCAGCAATTTAACAACTCACTGAATGAAGAGACAATTTAGAAAACTAGCTACTCTAATACAAATTCAGAACTGAAGGGGAACACTGTAATTGAAATGGCACGCTTTTGAAATTGGCACGCAACAATTTAGGCTACAATTAAACTGAAATCTAACTCAATCTATCACTAAACAACTTCCTAAATTACTCTACTTGCAGAATTGAAGCTAAATTATGGCTAACAACTCAGAAATCGCAAATTACAGTAGCTGAACAAGAATTTCAGAACAGAACAGTGCGCCGAATTGAAATCTATAGCTAAACAAATGAAAATTAAGTGTCTAAGCTACTCCTCAACCATTCTCCAACTCAAGAGCTCCTTGGTTGTCAATCAAGGGAGAACCTCGGACCCGCAAGCTCCACAAATCAGTGCAAATTGCCTCTGCTACCGAATCTGATCAGATTTCTGCTCAAACTGAAATCAGCTTCCGAATCCTTCAAACTCACTGTAGTGGCTTGCGATCTTGATTAGGGAATGACCGAGACCTTCCAGGGAACCCCTCTGGTCAGCTCGGATGCAGTGGAATGGATCACAGTTGAGTTCGCTGAATTCGGATGGTGAAACTGCCGAGACCTCGCGCAGCTTCTCTATTGAGCAAAACTTCAATCGGAAACCTCACTGAGACTCTCTATACTGACCTAACCCTTGCCTTGATGAAAGATTTGAGGGGTCGCACCCCTTTGGATGAAGAACTAAGCTAAAGAAACGAAGAACTCGAAGAAGATGAACAGTGCGGCGGAGACGCGACGAAGGAGAAAGCCTGGGAATTTTTGATTAAATACATTAGCAATGGACGGCTGTGATTGATCGGATGAAATCCAACGGCTGATCTTGCTCTGATTGGAGCCAAACTTTTATGATGATGATCTGGGGTCAGGATCTGCCTTGTGGTAGCTTGGATCCTCCAGATATGCAATGGATGGTCCAGATCAACTCAATCTGTGAATGGACGCTCTAGAGCCCTCCTTGCTTGATCCAACGGTTGATTAGCTCTGATTGGAATGAAACCTTCAGATCTTGATCATAGAGCTTGATCAACCCTAACCCTAGCTCGGATTGCTTCAGATCGTCCCGGATGGCTCAGATCTAGCCGCTTTTGAATCGGACGGCCCGGATTAATCGTAGGCTTGATAATTCGATCCGGTTCACATCCGACTCAGGTTTGACCCAGTATGCCCTAGGTCGAGGATCCTTTAATGCCTACAAAAATATATCAGAAAATTAGTGGCCAATTAATCCAAAAAATGTGTAAATTTGCAATTAAGTCCAAAATAAGATAAAGTTCCAAAACCTAGGGTAAAATTAGAATTAAGCAATAAAAATATGGGTCAAACATGGATTTTAACATCTAAAATAATCACAAAAATGGTACTTATCAACTCCCCCACACTTAACCTTGAGCGTCTCGCGAAACTACTAAATAAGTATCCCTTAGGCTTTCTTAAGCATAATTAGAAGCAAATGAAAAGAAATTACCTAAGGTTGTCAATTCTCATAAATCTAAGCTCTATGGATTACTATCTTGTCCTTAAATCAACAACTTAGCCTTTTCATCTATCATGAGTCATTGAGATGAATTTAAATCACTAGCCTTTCAAGGGAAGTTTTGGTGGCTCTCTCTTAAGTTCTATGTTGGTGATGGAAGTGGAGCTCACTCTTACACACATGTTTCTTGCACTACCATAGGCTTGCTTATTATCTACTCTCCACCATTAATCATGATTAGGATCAACATCTATAAAAACAAAGAAAAATATAGACAATGGTAAGGAGTGAAATAAAAGCTAAGGAAATGAAAACATTGGTGAAGTGGAAGACTTGAGTGCTTGAGATATTTTTCCAATGAACTTTGCTCTCTTATCAGTCCCCTATTGAATTCCAAAGTTTGATGGAGTTAAACTTAACTAGTTTCCTTGCTTTTCATGAAAAACTCTTCCTTAATCTAATGTGCCAAGTCTCCTCCTTGCGTGCCACTTTGCCTGATTTTCCTTTTCTGATCTGATTTTTCTCTTCTAGCCAGGTCAGCACTGAACTGAAATAAAGCTTGGACCCGGATGAGGAAAATTACAATGCCAAAGCTCCAAAACTCCAATGGTGTCATTTTGCTTCTTCCTTCTTTTCCTTTCCAAACTGTTTTCTTTTTTTTTTCTTTTCTTTTCTGCAATTGGTCTTAGCTGCTAATTGCTTTCTTCATTCAGTCATGATTTGCTCAGTTCCATCTCAGAATCATCTCCAATCCCTTATAGTGCCATGAGCTTCCAAGGATTTGCCACTTCCTGTTTTTGAATCTGCCTTCATAATATCACACTGAATTTTTTTTTTCTTTCCTTTCACAGCAGTCAATTGATTTCAAATTTCGGCACTGCCTGATCAGTGTCTTCACAGCAGTTACACATTTAATCCTTTCACCAATTCGTAGTAGAGAACTCTATGGTTTTACTCGAAAATTTCTGCATCAGGATGTTTGAATTCCATCCACCACACAATCATTTTCAGGTTGGTACTGATCTGCTGCTTTTCAGATTTCTGATGGCTGGCTGATCAGTTTAGATGCAATTGCAGAAGCACTTGAATTTGTACAGCTGCGTTCCAGCATTGGGTGCCAAGCTGTTTCTGATTTCTATAGTAAATAGCAGCTGCAACCAGCTGCTATCAGGGTGGCCGCAGGCTTCTTTTTGGCTTTTGGCACATATTTTTGCATCACATACCTTGCAGCTTACTCATTTCAGTTTATATCCTTGCAATTCAGCTTTACAAACACAATTTCTAATTTATCTAGCAAACAACAGCTGCATTCAGCTGTTAGCAATTTGTGTTCTGATTTCTACAGCAAGGGACAGCTCCAATCCTTCTCAGCTTTCACTCAATCTTTCTCAGTTCAGCTGCAAACTCAGAATTCTTCCTTAAATCTATATTCAGCAACTTTCCAGCTTGTTCAGCTCTGTTCAATCTTCATATTAGCTGCATCATGCAGCTGCAGTCCATCTTGATACAAGGTTTACTGATTGGTTGCAGAACAGCTGCCCTTTTTTTTTTTTCTCAGCTTCTATTGCAGTCCAGTTTCAGCTCCTACTTCTCAGATTCTCTCAGCTTCAGTTCATCCTTCAATTCCAATTGTTTTCAGCTGGAGTTCAGCTTGTTTCAGCTGCTACAAGTCAATCTCAGCAGATCACAAGCTCTGATTTTTCAGTACTGCTGATTTTGCAGTTCTGATTTGTGCAATTACAGATTCTTTCTCAGCTTCACGTACTTCCCAGATTTCCTTTCACTGCTGATTTGATGCAGAAACAAAAATCTGAATGTAGACAAGGGAAGGGGTTGGTACTGCCCATGGTTGAGTTTCCTTTCACTGCTAATTTTGGCACACATTTTCTTTCGAATGCAGATTCTACATCAGCCTCAATTTAACTTCAATTCAGCACTTAGCAGCAATCTAAATTCCAAAAATTTGGATTCCGGCCATGGCACAATTATCTTCAAATGTGATACACTGTTTTTTTTTTCTTTTCTTTTTGGCATGGCACAGATTTTCAAATTTTTCAATTGCTTGCCACTTGAATCTTCAAAGTGTAGTAAAGAATCTAAATCTCCAATTGCTTCCACCTCTCTTGATCATTCTTGGCACCAAACTCAACTCCTTTGGCACAAAAAAAAAATTTTTTTTTTTTTCGAAATGATGAAAATGATGATGCTCTTTGATAAAAATTGCTTCCCTATCACTAGTCACTCCCCCACACTTAAATCCTTGTCCGTCTCGGGCAAAATAGTATCAAGAAAACATCCCAAGCAAACAAATTCATAGAAAAATTAGGGTTAAGATTAGCAATAAGGAAAGACAACTAGAATAGAATAGACAAATAGATGTAGAAAGGTGAATAAAATGATTAGTCCCTATAGATGTGATCCAACCATTGAAATATGACTTTGAAAGAACCTAAGCAAGTTCTAGAGTTCAATAACATGTGTGTCACAAATAAGGCTAATTCTCACTAGGTAAAAATCATTCATCTCAATTCTTCAATCAAGAATCTAAAGCATAATCGTACTCAAGCATCCAAGACATCATCCATGAACTCAAATCCTAAGTTTTGACAACCAAATTTAATTTATTTTCTAAAAGACTCTAAAATGCTATGGAGAAAACCTAAAGGGATACATTTATTCCTAATCAAGAAAAAGTGCTAAAAGGAATAACAAGGTATTTACATTGACTCCTATGCATTCTACTCTACTCATGCATTTATTAGCAAGGACACGATTTGAAAGAAAATTCTAAAGGTCATAAAAGTGAAAGAAAATGCAAAAAGAAATAAACTCCCCTTTATTTCAGGTGGACGGAGTCTATCCAGAAGGAGCCTCCATCTTGGTAGTGGAGGAGTATGAGTGGCTGGGAGAAATAGGACTCCCCCACACTTGAACTTTGCAGAATTATACTCCGGTGGCCGAAGGCGATTCAGATATAACAGCCATTGAAGGAATGGAGGGCTATGGATTAAAGTAAGATCATCTCCTCCTTCTTTCTGCCTTTCAGAAGTCCTTCCAGGAGGCTGAAGTCTGTTCAGTTGGAGCACCCACTCCTGTAGTCTTCTGGACCCTGCAAAACAATGTAATACCTTTCTCAAGCGTGCAGGGTCAGAAAGAAATAAAATAGTATCAGTATCTGCATGAAATGAATCCAAATCTGCATCATGTCCAATTAAATCAATGCTTGGTGTCTCAATAAATTTTTCACAATCATTTTCTACAAAACTTGCATCCTGAAATTCATCATAAATAATGAAATCACTTTTTGGCACTTCAATAAAAATTTCGCAATTATTTTTCAACACAGATGGATCAAGCAAAGTATCACAGCCTATGAAATCAATCTCAGGTGCCTCAAAGAATTTTTCAAAATTATTTTCAACATAAGATATGTCAAAAGACTCATCACAACAATTAACCACACTAGGCACTTCTAAAAAAATTTCACACTCAGCATTTACATCCAATGTATCACAACATGCTTCATTTTCAACCAATTCAACACTAGGTACCTCTATGCAAATTTCAGAAAAGTTAGGAGAAGAATTTACCTGATCGTGCTGAAAAGTACCTGGAGATTCTACAAAAGTAGATGTATCTGTGTTCTCCTCCTGGTCAAGTAATCTCTCCTCTTCAGCCTCAGGCTCTAGTGGAAAATCAACTGGTGAACCTTGGGTGCTTGCTTTCACCATGCAAGTCCCTACACTTTCTGGAAGTTGTGGTGGTCCCTGGGGCTTAGTGCAGTCCCCTACACCTGTGGAATCATCTCCTCTGCATGCTTCTTCTGTAATATCTGCAACAACAGTATTAGAAAAATTAGGACCACTAATAACACTATCATCACAAAATAAAAATCGAGAATGGTCCTGTGAAATAGGAATGGGTGATTCTTGGGGCTCAGTGCAGTCCCCTACACTCTCAATCCTATCCTCTGAATTTTCTGATGTATCAATCACAGTAGGTGGTCCCTGGGGCTCTGTGCAATCCCCTACACCTATAGAATCATCTGATTGTTCTAATACTTGGGCTTTTATCTGATTCAATCGATCTTGTATGTTTTGAACCCATTGTTGTTGTTGTTGTTGTTGTTGAAAATTTTGCTGTAGAAACAGTTGAAAATTTTGCTGTTGTTGTAGAACTTGTTGCAACATCTCCATCATCCTTTGGTGTAGAGCCTCATCCCAATCAGGATCATCAAAGCCTCCTTGGTTAGTGGGGAACCCCTGTTGGTCTTGAAATGGAAAATAGGGCTACTGAAGTCCAGGAGGAGGTTGTACATTCTGAAATGGAAACTGTTGGGGCTGCTCAAATGGATGAAATGACTGATTTAACTGCTGAAAACTTGGCTCAAAAGTTGGTGGAGATGGCTGAAAATTGAAGCCCTGGAAATTCTGATCATTTGGTGGAAAATTTTGCTGTGTAGGTTGAAATCCACTCTGATTTTGATTCTGGAAAGTCTGAAATGGTTGGAACTCTTGTTGAAAATTTTGACTCGATTGAAAATCTTGCTGAAATTGTTGTAATGGAGGCTGAAAAAGTTGATTGGGTTGCTGAAAATTCGAATGTGATTGCTGAAATGGTTGCTCAAAACCCTGGAATTGTGGCTGCCCACTCTGAATTTGTGGCTGGAAATTTGGTTGATTTTGCTGAAAATTTTGGAAAGGCTGAAAAAACTGATTTGTTGACTGATTGAATGGTTGGTTCTACTGAAATTGTGGACACGGCTACTGATAAGTGGATGAAAACATTTTGAACCTGCAGCCCTGTCACAAAACAATCAAGAAAAAATGGCAGTACCCGTATACAAAAATAAAACACAATAAAGTAGAACCCAATGATATGTCAAAAAGCATACAAGCAAAAATCAAACAAATCAACTAGTTGCTTCCCCGGCAACGGCGCCAAAAATTTGAACGAGCCAAACTATATGCTAATTAATTTGTCACGAAATGTATGGGCTCATCAAATTTAAATATGAATGAATAACTGGAAACTGGAAACCCTTTTACAATCAAAAATATGAAAATGTAATATAGGGGCCACAGGTCGTATTTTTCTCGGGGCTAATTGACGTTGTGTGATTCGAACTTGTATTTATGTGTCGTTTGTGTTTTCGGGTTTCAAATCAAAATTGGGTTTTGGGTTGCAATTGGATCTGCAAACATCAAGGGATAAAACAAGAACTCGGCTATGGCACTTAACCCAAGTGATTCCAACAATGAACTCAAATAATTTGTAAGCTTAAATGCAATTTACCCTAGCTTGGAAAATACATCTGATGTGGAAACAACTCAAATTTTGAATGATACTAATGCAAAGAACTTCTTCAAGAGTTATTACACCACACAAACCAAATGGAAATCAATCTTCAACCAATTTGATACAAAACCAATGCCAATGATGTACTTGATACAAAGTGCAAACCATTTACACATGAGATTGCCGAAAAGAACAAAATGGATTGCCAACAGCTGCAGAAATTCAGAGAACATTGAATGCAGAAATGAGAGTTGCTAACTACAGAACTTATACAATGTAAAACTTCAAAACAAGCCAACTAAGACTCAAGCTAGGTCAATCAGTTTGCTGGGTTTCAGTTGATACATAATTTAGCATGATATGAAATTGAATTGCTGCAATAGATACTGAACTTATCACTCAATACAGCTGATGGAGAATTGACAGTGCAGAAACTGCACAAGAACAGGGTAATGCAGGACTGAATTTCGAATAAAAACTCATGAAGGACTTTAAACCTAATTGCCTAAATGACCTCTGAGCTTGGTACAAACTCAATGCAAGCAACTAACTTCAATTGAAGCCAAACTGGTACAAGCTCAGCAGCTACGAATTAAGGAATGCAGAAATAAAATCAGGGCTAGTTCTGTGCCAAAAAAAACTGAATCTGTTAGTTAAGAATTGCAGCTGACCGAATGCGAATTGAACAGCTAACTATTGATGAAGAACCTTGCAAGAATGGATGCAGAATTTCAGATCAGGTTCCAACCAATTCAAGTAACTAAAACTTATAATGCACTTGCGAACTCAATGTAGAAATGCAAAAATAAATGACTGACTTGTGCAAATTCAGATCTGTTTTGGATGTGAACACCAACAAACAACATGAATTAATTTCTTGCAGCTAATGCTCTGGAAAGCTCCTTAGAACTGAAACTTAATTGCGGCAAATCCAGAATCTACAGACTGAAACGAATTGTAACTGAAACTAAATGGCAGAATTTAAGTAGATACGCTAGCTAGACTAAAACTTGAAATAAAACTGCGGGCAACCAAAACTAAACTCTATGTTAACTAACTAGCATCTTCCTAGCTTGAATGCAGCAATTTAACAACTCACTGAATGAAGAGACAATTTAGAAAACTAGCTACTCTAATACAAATTCAGAACTGAAGGGGAACACTGTAATTGAAATGGCACGCTTTTGAAATTGGCACGCAACAATTTAGGCTACAATTAAACTGAAATCTAACTCAATCTATCACTAAACAACTTCCTAAATTACTCTACTTGCAGAATTGAAGCTAAATTATGGCTAACAACTCAGAAATCGCAAATTACAGTAGCTGAACAAGAATTTCAGAACAGAACAGTGCGCCGAATTGAAATCTACAGCTAAACAAATGAAAATTAAGTGTCTAAGCTACTCCTCAACCATTCTCCAACTCAAGAGCTCCTTGGTTGTCAATCAAGGGAGAACCTCAGACCCGCAAGCTCCACAAATCAGTGCAAATTGCCTCTGCTACCGAATCTGATCAGATTTCTGCTCAAACTGAAATCAGCTTCCGAATCCTTCAAACTCACTGTAGTGGCTTGCGATCTTGATTAGGGAATGACCGAGACCTTCCAGGGAACCCCTCTGGTCAGCTCGGATGCAGTGGAATGGATCACAGCTGAGTTCACTGAATTCGGATAGTGAAACTGCCGAGACCTCGCGCAGCTTCTCTATTGAGCAAAACTTCAATCGGAAACCTCACTGAGACTCTCTATACTGACCTAACCCTTGCCTTGATGAAAGATTTGAGGGGTCGCGCCCCTTTGGATGAAGAACTAAGCTAAAGAAACGAAGAACTCGAAGAAGATGAACAGTGCGGCGGAGACGCGACGAAGGAGAAAGCCTGGGAATTTTTGATTAAATACATTAGCAATGGACGGCTGTGATTGATCGGATGAAATCCAACGGCTGATCTTGCTCTGATTGGAGCCAAACTTTTATGATGATGATCTGGGGTCAGGATCTGCCTTGTGGTAGCTTGGATCCTCCAGATATGCAATGGATGGTCCAGATCAACTCAATCTGTGAATGGACGCTCTAGAGCCCTCCTTGCTTGATCCAACGGTTGATCTAGCTCTGATTGGAATGAAACCTTCAGATCTTGATCATAGAGCTTGATCAACCCTAACCCTAGCTCGGATTGCTTCAGATCGTCCCGGATGGCTCAGATCTAGCCGCTTTTGAATCGGACGGCCCGGATTAATCGTAGGCTTGATAATTCGATCCGGTTCACATCCTACTCAGGTTTGACCCAGTATGCCCTAGGTCGAGGATCCTTTAATGCCTACAAAAATATATCAGAAAATTAGTGGCCAATTAATCCAAAAAATGTGTAAATTTGCAATTAAGTCCAAAATAAGATAAAGTTCCAAAACCTAGGGTAAAATCAGAATTAAGCAATAAAAACATGGGTCAAACATGGATTTTAACATCTAAAATAATCACAAAAATGGTACTTATCATTGGCCCGAAATTGTTCTTGTTGATCTTTGTCCCAATATCTAGGACGAAGCCAATTTCCGTGCTTGTCCTTTGGAACTTTGAAGGGCTCTTCAAGTGCAATTCTACATTCCCACTCCATCGCGAACCACGTCTCCATTCTCGAGGTCCAATACCCGAAATCTTCATGGTCGTAGGGCGGTGGAGTGTAAATATCGTCCCCAAATTTGTCTTCCATGTTCTTCTTCCTCCAGCGTGTGCTCTTTCGACGGTTAGTCCGATCAAGAGCGGTCCTTCACTCTGATACCAACTGATGGATCGTTCTGGACGCTAGAGCGGGGGGGGGGGGGGTGAATAGCGATTTTCGGCTCGTTCTTCCTACGTTGTTAGTGTGCGCAAGCGGAAATAATAATAATAAACACAAACAATAAAGAAAGCACTGCTAACAAACCTATTTACTTGGTATCCACCCCGGACAGGTGACTAATTGATAAGTACCATTTTATTGATTATTTTAGTTGCTAAAATCCATGTTTGACCTATATTTTTCTTGCTTAATTGTGAAATTACCCTAGGTTTTAGAACTTACTTTTATTTTCAACTTAATTGCAAATCTATACACATTTGGATTATTTGGCCACTAAATTTTTGATCTATTTTTGTAGGCATGAAAGGTTCATGGACCTAGGGCATACGGGGTTAAATTTGAGTCGGAAGTGGACCCGAATCGAGTTTTCAAGCTTCGGACTAATCTGGGCCGTCCGATTCAAAAGCGGCTGGATCTGAGCCATCTGGGACCATCTGAGGCAATCCAAGCTAGGGTTAGGGTTTATCAAGCATCTGGATCAAGATCTGAAGGTTTCATCCCAATCAAAGCTCATTCAACCGTTGGATCAAGCTTGGAGGGCTCTAGACTGTCCATTCGAAGATTAGGTTGATCTGGACCATCCGTTGTACATCTGGAGGATCCGAGCTACCACGAGGCAGATCCTGGCCCTTGATCAACATCCTAAAAATTTGGTTCAGATCGGATGAAGATCAGCAGTTGGATTTTCTCAAATTGATCTGAGTCGTCCAATGCCAAGTACTTAATCAAATTTCCGCAGCTTGCTTCGTTGTCGCGACTTCGCCGTAATAGCTTCTTCTCTATTTTTTTTATCGAGTTCTTCAGCAATTCCTTCATTAAAGAGGCGCGACCACTCGATCCTTCATTAGAGCAAGTGCTAGGTCAGTGGAGAGAGTGCTCTATGATGTTTCCAGATCGGATTTTGCCCAACAACAGAGCTGCATGAGGTTTTAGCAGCTCTGTTAACTGAGTTCATCAATTTTAGCTGTGCACCTCCCTCATTCGATTCGAGCCATCTGGAGGGGTTCCCTGGAAGTCTCGGATCAACCCCAAGTCCTTATCGCAATCCACCATAGCTGGATTGAAGAACTTGGTTGCAGTTTTCAGCTTGAGCAGAGTTTGAATGGATTTGATTGCCGAGACGGTTCTTCCACTGATTTGTTGAGCTTACGGGTCCGACGTTCTCCCTTGTGTGACGAACAAGGAGCTCTTGATGCTAGGGAAGGATTGAGGAGTAGTTTTACTAGAGAATTTTCTTGTTTTCGTAGCTGTAATCTTGATTTCTGCAAGTGTTTTGTTTCTGATTTCGTATCAGTTGCTGTAGCTTCCATTTCCACTTCGATTTTGTCTTAATTAGGTTTAATTCCTGCAGGTAGTTAGTTAGTGAACTTGTTTAGTGATCAATTGAATTTAATTTCAGTTTGTTTTCTGTTAATTGCTTGCGTGCCACTTCTATTTTTGCAATTTCTTTCAATTTCTGAACTTGTATCAGAATTGCTTGTTGTCCAAATTTTCTCTGCATTTAGTGGTTGTTAATTTCTGCATTCGAGTTAGATACATGCTTGTCTAGTTAACATAGATCTTAGTTTTGGTTTCCGCAATCCAGTCTCATGTTTTCAGCTTAGCTAGCATACCAACTTCAATTTCTGCCACTAGGTTTCAGATTCAATTGGGTTTCAGTCTTTAGTTTCTGAATTGGCATCAATTAAATTTCAGTGCTTAGGGGTTTTAAGTGAATCTTAACTTGGAGTAATCGACTTCAGCTATTTGTTTGGTTTAGCATCCAAATCATTTTTATTTTGAAACTGCGCAGCTTATTTCTGAATTTGGCAGTTTTGTTGTGTCAAGTTTTCTTCAACGTTCTGTTTTGCTCAGTCATTGGCATTCTGAATTTTTTAATCTCTTCATGCATATTGCTTCCTTTGTAGCTGTTCCTTCCAAGCTAAATCGATCAGTCTCAATCCTTAATTGTTAGAATTAGTTTTTGGCACAAGAATTCTGCTTTGGCACAAGGGTTTCAGCTTGCGTGCCAAGCTATTTTTGGTACTAGTTTGCATCAGTCTTTCATTTATTTCTTGGTGTATGATGGTGTTTGAAGTCAATTGGTATCGTATCTAGCATCTCTGAATTTTCCCTGCATTAGTTGGCTTCCAAAACTTGTAGATAGTTTGAGTTGAGTTTGTTTTAAGTTTAATTGCTAAATTTTATAGCTAACATTAGTTTAAGTTTGCTTGCTTGCGAAAACTACCATTCACTGCTTTTATTCCTTTACTTAGCATCTGTGTTGCATTTTAATTTAGATTTGCTTTTCCAATTTTAGTTAGTTCCCTTGGTTGAGTTAGTTTAACTTTGATTGAGTTATCATTTTCTATCGCTCGTTTAATTCATCTGTTTAGTTTTCCTTTATTTTTATTGCAATTTCATTTCATGCTTGCAACCCCAAAACCAAATTTTACTTGAAACCTAAAATTCACAAACGACACATAAATACAAGCTCGAGTCACACAACATCAACTAGCCCTAGGAAAAATACGACCTGTGGCCCCTTTACTACGTTTTCATTTTGATTGCAAATAGGGTTTCCAGCATTCATATACACATTTAAATTTGAGACCCACACTTTCGTGACATCTATCCCGGGTCCACCAAATTTTTGGCGCCGTTGCCGCGGAACTACTAGTTGATTTGTTTGATTTTTTGCTTGTACACTTATTTTACATCTTTCTTGATTTTTTTTTGCTTATTGCTATATCTGGTGATTTGATTTTACTTGTTTTATTTTTTTATCTACTTTTACTGCGATTTGTTTTGGTTTTATGACCAGGTCTATAGGTGGTGGTCTTGAAGAATTTGACCCTGAGATTGAGAGGACTTTCAGAGCCAGGAGGAGCCAGGGCATTCTTTCAGAGACTTCAGATATTTCACCTATTCAGATTATTCCCACTCACTCAGTGTAACGCCCGCTTTTTTTTTCCATAAGCGGCGTTACGTTAACATGCTTAGGGCATGTAGACATCATAAGGCAGCGGAATAACTTTAACTTATACATGCCCTATTACCATTCTTAACTTAATAACATGGGAACCTTAGCATATTAACTTTGAACTTAAGCATCATATCATGTCATACATAACATCATATCATAAGGTTCCATAAGTCATTATTTAAACATATAAGTAACCAAGGTGAAGTTCTAGCATAAACAGTAAACATATGGTTTTCTGGGCCAAGTCACTACTACACACATGCGTTCTTGCCCTCCTGCTGCTTCCTTCATTGTCCCCTTGAATGATCTGCGGTATAAGGAAATAAGACTATAAGCACACAGGCTTAGTAAGACTCTTTCCTACTCATAAAACCATTCATTATTCATCATCTCATAATGAGCACATGAAACATTAACATACTTGGTGCTCTACTTAGAACATAACATCTTAAATCACTTATCGTATACATAGCATGACATGAACATAAACATAGTAAACATTCTAAGCATGACATAATACTTGGCATGAACATAAACATAATAAACCTTCTAAGCATGGCATGATACCTGGCATAAACATAAACGTAGTGAACATTCTTCCTATCATAACATATAAACATCTTCTTAACATTATCATGGCATAGATCATTTATTCTTATGCATATTTCTTAACATGAAGCGTAAGCATAAAATCTTATCAACATAGCATAATGCATAACATGAATGGATGCATGAGTGGAATGCATATACATAAGGATGCTTAACTTTTAAAACATACTTTTAAATGCTTAAACATAATCATCATAATATCATTTGGGGTCCCCGGCTTGTACCACATACATACATCATAGCCCGCATCCCTAGCAAGTCCGAGGTCGCGAGCCCCAACCTACTAGGGTAAGGACAGCATAGTCGATAGTCCCCGAACCGAGGCATTCTTAAGGTGCCCATCCCTGTTGAACAGCTCCGGTAGTGCCAGAACCGTGGACAGCTTCGGTAGTCCAAAACCGGGGCGTTCTTAAGGTACCCATCCCTTGGACCCATACTTCGATCCGGTACAAGCCCATACATAAAGTAAAATACTTTTCATGTTTCATCATTCATAAGACATTCATAACATAACCATGTTACATAAAGCATGACTTAACACATGCTTGTCCTTTCATTGTTCATTCTTATTGCATAACATCATGATGCCTGTAAGGCATGAGCATTCTCTTCGTTCATAAACATGGTATGCATCTTCTTTCATAAGCATGACATGCATCTTTATTCATACAACATGGCATGCATCATTCTTATCATGAACATAAACATTACATACTTATCATGACATCGTCCTTATCATGAACTTAACATAACATACCTATCATAGCATCATTCTTATTGTGAACATAACCCTATCATACTTATCATGGCATCATTCATATCATGAACATAAACCTATCCTATTTATCATGGCATCATTTATATCATGAACATACACAATAACTTAGCATGGTTCTTAACATAACATGAGCATATAACTTAGCAGGGTTCTCTACATCACATAAGCATACATAGGTAGGATTTCCATAACATTCTACCTACCATTCACATACATGGCCTAAAACATAAACATTCATGGTAACCCTATTAAACATGGCATCCAATCATAAACATAAACATAAAAGCATAAAACATGATGCTTAAACATTAGAGTTATGGTTAACATGATTTCTACCACATGCTTGATCCTATACATATAAATACTTTATGGTAAACATGAACCATCATTCTTTGAACCCTAACTCCACCCCAAACCCTAAATCCAAGGCTTGGCCGAAACTTCAAGGTGGAGTTCCATCAATTCCATAAACATGTAATATAGCATAAGGTAAAGGGACAACCATACATCATTTATGAGACCATAGGAAGTCATTGGGCTCATGATTAGGGTTAACCCTAACCTTTAGGCCACTTCCCTAGGGCTGGCCGAAACTTATGAGGCCATGGGGAGTATGGAAAAATTCCATTAAAATCCCCAATAAATCATGAAACACTAATCACATCTTACCATAGAGCCATTGGAGCCCTTACTTGAAATAAATCTTAACTTTTACCCTATTAACCCTTCTTGGCCAAAACTTGTAGAGTCCCAAGGCCATGTGAAAATTCACATAATCACCTTCCATCACCCTTATATCATGGCAACACATAAAACATATGCTTGAAGTTAAAGACTCAACCCTAACCCTTGGGTCCTTGAGGTTGGCCGAAACATATAGGGCCTCTAGGGTACCCCAAAAATTCTCAAAAATTGTATTTAACCTCTAAACATCATGAGAAAACATTAAACAACATTATGGAGATTTTTAGCATCATTAAGGACCCTTAAACATTGTGGCCGAAACCCTAGGGTATCCTAGGGTGCTTGCTTTGTTTCTTTCATGTTGGCCGAAACCCTAGGGTATCCTAGGGTACTCCAAAAATTCCCAGAAATTATACTTAACCTCTAAACATCATAAGGGAATATTAAATAGCATTATACAGATTTTTAGCATAATTATAGATCTTAAAATCATGGTGGCCGAAACCCTTAAGCATAAGGTTCTTGGTTTTCTTTCCTTTCAACATCAAATCCAAAAACCAACCACTATATCATACTAAAAATCATGAAAATCATAAGGAACTATTATACCACAGGTGAGGGAGTCTTACATTGAGATTCCTTGATTTTTAGACCTTAAAAGAGAAAAAACTTGTAGAGCTCTTGACCCTTGATCCCTCCTTGCCCTTGTACTCTTGTAAAGACTTTAGATCTAGGAGATGGAGCCTTGGTGGAAGCTTTTCCAAGAGAGAACTCCCTTGGAGGTGTTCGGCTAGAATGAGGAAGGAGGAGAGGAGGAAATGCAATTGAAGGAAGAGAGAAAGAAACTCCCAAACCCCCCTATTTATCATCCATTAAAGAGGTAAATGAAGAGTCTCTCCATGACCCTTCATCTTCTTTTAAGCCTCAACCAATATCCACTTCATTCCCTCCTAACATTCTCTTGCTAGGTGATTTGGTTAAAGCATACATGGTTGTACATGAGGTCCAAGGTTCAATCCTTGGCTCATGCACCTTTATTTTTATTTTTATTCCATTTATTTTATTATTTTTATTTTCCTAAATTCCGAAAATCCCCCCTAAAATCGCCCATAATTATGCTAATATTTCTAAATAAATTTTTTTTATATTTATATTAATTTTACCTAATTAATACCCATTTTTGGAGCCCATTTAGAGCTCATTAGTACCTAGTTTCCTCAATTTAAATGAGAAAACATGGATTTCTAGGCCAAGTTTTTACATAATTATTTCTAGGCCCCTCGGAAAATTATCTAGACATGCTCAATATTTTAAGAAAATATTAAGAGAATTTTCCGGGTCGTTACACTCAGGCAGTATCATGGCAGACCACCAGAAGACTATGAAGGAACTCGCATCACCAGATGCTTCATTTCAGTATTCCAGCATTGCTTATCAAGAGCTGGCTGGAGATTTTGAGCTCAGATCTGGACTCATCCATTTGCTGCCCAAGTTTCAAGGATTATCTGGAGAGGATCCAAATAGACACCTGCACGAGTTCCATGTTGTATGCTCTACTATGAAGCCTCAGGGCATTTCTGAAGAAGATATCAAGTTGAGAGCTTTCCCCTTTACACTGACAGGAGCAGCAAAAGACTGGTTTTACTATATACCCACAGGGCATGTGTCTAGTTGGATCTCTATGAAGAAAGCATTTTTGGAAAAATATTTCCCATCCTCCAGAACAGCGATAATTAGAAAAAGCATCTGTGGCATTCAGCAAATGGTGGGTGAGACGCTCTATGATTACTGGGAAAGATTCAATAAATTATGTTCAAGTTGCCCACAGCACCAGATCAGCGAGCAGCTTCTGATTCAGTACTTTTATGAGGGCTTATTGCAGATGGACAGAATTATGATAGATGCTGCAGCTGGAGGAGCCCTAGTGAACAAAACGCCAAATCAAGCTAGGGAGCTCATTTCAAACATGGCTGAGAACTCACAACAATTTGGGAGCAGAGCATTGACCACGAGAGGAGTTAATGAAGTCCAGATGGATTCAAATGAACAGAAGGAAATAAAGGATGCAATGGTGGAGCTCACATTAGTGATGAGGCAAATGTCTGTTAATAATGCTATTCAAGGTTCCAATCTTTCAGCAACTCCACAAATTAACCAAGTGATGAGGGTATGCAGTATTTGCTCTAGTCAAGAGCACAACTCAGATTCATGTCCTACTCTCCAACAAGACGAGACAGTAGCAACATTGGTTAGAGGACAATATCAAGCAAGAAACAATCCTTACTCCTTTACTTATAACCCCGGTTGGAGGGATCATCCAAATCTGAGGTACGGGAACTCTTTCTACCAACAAAACCCTCAGCAACCACAATTCCAGCAAGCATCACAGTAGCCCCAGCAAACTCAGCAAAATCAGCAAGTTTTTCAGTCGTCGAACCAAAATTTTCAGCCTCCATTTCAGCCTAATTTCCAGCAAACTCAGGAGCAATATCAGCCCCAATTTCAGCCATTTCAACCTCAATTCCAGCCATATCAGCAAGGGCAGCAAGGTTGTCAATCGTTTCAAACATTTCCGCCTCAAAACCAACCATTTTTCCAGCCCTCACAGCCCTATAATTAGAATTTCCAGCCTTACAATCAAGGGTTTCAGCCTATGCAAAATCAGCCCTCACAACAGAATTTTTCATTTCAAAATCAGAATTTTCAATGACACAACTCTCAGCAAGGTTTCCAAGCATGTCAGCCCTCTAATCAGCCCTATCAACAGCCAACTCAACCCTCTTATCAGCCCCAATTCCAACCGCAGCAGGGTAATGTTTTTCAACCTTCTACTTCATCGTTTCAGGGACCATCAAAACCCTATGCTAACCAAGGGGGCTATGGGAGTTCTAGTGGAGGAAATATGCCCCAACAGAGGGTTGAAGAATTGTTTCGACAAATTTTCCAACAACAACAAGCTTGGCAACAACAACAACAACAACAACAACATCAAAACCTTGAGAGGCAAATGGGACAATTGGCTAGTGGGATTAATCAAAGTCAAGCTCAAGGATCAAGTCAATTGCCTTCCCAAACTGTTCCTAATCCTAAAGGAAACGTGAGTGCTATTACTTTGAGGAGTGGGAAGGTTACATCATCTCAAAATGGTCCAAGAGCTGAAATTTCAGAAAACTGGACAACACCTTCAATTCCAGCCCAAAATAGCCATGAAATCAATTCAAATTCAGTTGGTTCCACCCCTAGTCCGTGCCCAACTCCTTCCTCAAGTAATCCTCCAATTTTGGTGGAAAACGGAGAAGAAATCAGCGCCGAGACGCAAGGTACAGCAGCTACTTTGCATGGGGCAGCAGTCCAAAAATCAGCCCTTCCACTTCCGGCCAAAGAAGATGAATTTAGGGTTCCTTTACCCGTTCCACAGCGGAAAATACAAGCCAAAAGACAAGTGGAAGAGGAGAAGGCTAAAGAATTTAATGAGCTAGTGGAACTTTTCAGTAAAGCAGGGATCAATGTACCTTTGTTGACCATGATCAAACAGATTCCAAAGTATGCTATGTTTTTGAAAGATCTTTGTGTTCACAAAAAGAAACTTAAGGAAAATGAGTTGGTCAGCTTTGGGAAGAATATTTCAGCACTTATACATGCCATACCTCAGAAGTGTGAAGACCCAGGGGTATTTACTATTTCTTGTGAGATAGGGAGCACTACATTCCATGATGCTATGCTTGATTTAGGAGCTTCCATTAATGTGATGCCCAGGTCAGTCTTCCAGATGCTTGGCATAGGCCCTTTACAGCCCACTAGTGTGGTGATACAGCTAGCAGACAGGAGCCAGACCCACCCAGCAGGTATGATTGAAGATGTTTTGGTGAAGGTAAAGGAGCTAATATTTCCTGCAGATTTTTATATCTTGGATATGGAGGGAGATTATCTTGCACACCGTTCTCCGCTTATTTTAGGAAGACCATTTCTGAAGACTGCTAGAACCAAAATTGATGTATATGCTGGTACACTTTCCATGGAGATCGGAGACACGGTGGTTCAGTTTAGCCTTTTCGATGCTATGAAGCATCCGAGAGAGGATCACTCTATAATGAGCATTGATATTCTTGAGGAGCTGGAGCAGACAAAGTTAGAGGCTGAGGGATTTTTACCTGATTTTTCTGGAGGAGCTATTCATTCAGAGGAGGCTGAAAGAGTATTTACTGCTGTGACTGAGGATTTTTCAGAAGACATTTCAGACGCATTACCAGCTGGAGAGGTTTTTCTAGGTGTAGGGGATTGCACAGAGCCCCAAGGATCACCTATTTTTCTTGAGATTCAAAGTGTAGGGGATTGCACAGAGCCCCAAGGATCACTTATTTCTATTGAGGAAGACCAGAGTGAACTGAAGCCATTACCAGGCCATTTGAAGTATGCATATTTAGGAGAGGAGCAGACTTTTCCCGTGATTATTGCACAGCATTTGGAGTCAGAACAAGAAGAAAAATTATTGCAAGTCCTGAGGCACTACAAGAAGGCAATTGGGTGGACTTTATCAGATATACCAGTTATCAGCCCAGCTATTTGCATGCACAGGATATTTTTGGAGGAAAATGTCAAACCTGTGAGGCAACCACAAAGGAGACTCAATCCACTTATTTTGGATGTTGTAAAGAAAGAGGTGACTCGACTTTTACAGGCAGGTATCATTTACCCTATTTCTGACAGTCAGTGGGTTAGTCCTATTCATGTGGTGCCTAAGAAATCTGGAGTGACCGTGGTGGCGAATGAAAGCAATGAACTAGTGCCCACCAGAGTTAAGAATTCCTGGAGAGTCTGCATTGATTACAGGAAGCTCAACAAGGTCACAAGGAAAGATCACTTCCCTTTACCCTTCATTGATCAGATGCTTGAGAGACTGGAAGGGAAGTCGCATTATTGTTTCTTGGATGGATTTTCAGGCTATTTTCAGATTTACATAGATCCAGAGGACCAGGAGAAGACTACCTTCACTTGCCCCTTTGGCACATTTGCCTACAGACGTATGCCTTTCGGACTCTGCAACGCACCTGGTACATTTCAGAGATGCATGGTAAGTATATTCGGTGAGTTACTAGAGGACTGTATGGAGATATTCATGGATGATTTTTCAGTTTATGGCACGTCTTTTGATTCATGCTTAGATAATTTGTCTAGGGTTTTACATCGTTGCATTGAAACTAACCTTGTTCTTAATTTTGAGAGATGCCACTTCATGGTAGAGCACGGGATTGTACTTGGACATATAGTCTCTCGGAAAGGTATTGAGGTAGATCCTGTGAAAATTAGTATTATTTCTTCTTTATCTTACCCCGTATGCGTACGGGATGTTCGTGCTTTTCTTGGACATGCAGGGTTCTGTTGGAAACGAGATGGCTAGAGAGGGGGGGGGGTGAATATAGCCAATCAATGCAACCTTTGGCACTTAGCAAGTTTCTGCAACTTAGAAATCAGTAGCACAGCGGAAAGAATAGAAAACAAGGTGTGCAGAAAACTAACGTGCAAACAAACCAAACACAGCTAGCAAGATCGCTAACAAGGAAGATTTACAAGGTTCGGGGATAACTTGCCCCTACTCCTTGGCGTGCCCTTAAGGTGGGTGATCCCTTGATCGTCGGCAGATCAAGCCCCGGTGATCACCGAATAAAAAGCAACCTCCTTCTCGGTGGAGTAACCTCTCCACAGTGTTTCAATCACAGATAAAGTTTAACCACAAAGAAACAACAAGAAGGATCTTACTCAAACACTTATCACGGACAAGAACGCAGCAAGCTTCCCTGAGCTCCACCCAGTGGCGATCTCACGCAAGAACCCTTCTTCGTGTCTTCCCACTGTCGGACTCCAAGCTTCTCGTTCTCTCCTTCATGCGCTCAAGTAATGGATGATTGCTTCTCAATCGCTTGCTCAGAATGATGGAAACTTCAAGAACACAGCAAGCAGTCGTGGAGAACTCCAGGCGGCAAGAACTCAAAACCCAAGCTATGGAACTCTGCTTCACCGAAGCTGTCTCTCGTCCCTTTTGTTTCTCCACTAAGCATCAAGTGACCTCATCTCCAGCAGCCTCCAGCTGCCTCACTGCCAACGCCAGCTACCACTGAACCCTTACTGAACTTCCTGAGCTCCCTCATCCAAGCTTCAGTCAGCGGTTTCAGTCCTGCAGCTCCAGCCGTTGCAACCTGAGATGAGAAATGGACAAACCTGCTCCAAGGAAAGCCTCCATTGACTTCTCCTTGAGTGTTTGAATCCTCCCCTATCACCTGCAGCTTAATCAGACTGTTAGAGTAGTATATCACACAGCAAATCAAATATCAGAGGCAAGCAGTAGCGAATCGGATACGGTCAGACGCGATCAGAGCGTCTGACAGTGCAATTTGAATTAAAGTGATAGATCACCTGACCGATCAGAGAGCCTCCTGATCGGTCACCAGACCGATCAGGCTGGGTCCAGACCGATCAGGCTCCGTCCTGATCGATCCCCAACGCTCAATCAGAAATCGCGATTTCTTTGAGATTCTTCTGGACCGATCACCAGACCGATCCCAGGTCGTGGATCGTTCACCGGACCAATCCACCCTTATATCGGGCGATTTCTGAGTTTCTCAGCCTAAGCCTTCTGATCGGTCAACTGACCGATCAGGGGTTCTCCTGATCGGTCACCAGTCCGATCAGATCATCACCAGACCGATCAGGCACCGTCCTGATCGATCTTATTGAGAAACCCGCGAAGCTGGATCGTTCTCCAGAACGATCTGCACAGTGATCCTGATCGGTCACCAGACTGATCAGGTGCAGATCAGCAGGGGAACTCAACCTCACTGCTTGCTCCCTGATCGGTCACCAGACCGATCAGGAGCCAAGCAGTGGGTGAAACACGCACTCCCTGATCGGTCACCGGATCGATCAGGAGCAGTACAGTAGGTTCCCAACCTCACTGTGTGCTCCCTGATCGGTCACCAGACCGATCAGTCATTGCTGGATCGGTCACCCGACCGATCCACGTTGGAGCAGCGTGCCAGAATCCCTGATCGGTCACCAGACCGATCCAGGGACTTAAACTTATCCCTCCAAGCTAAGTTTCCATCCACCTTAGCCCTCCAAGCTAAGGATTTTTTCATCTAACTATCCAAGTTGGGAATTTGCACCTAACCCTCCAAGTTAGGACTTTTCTCCTAGCCCTCCAAGCTAGGACTTTTCACCCAACCCTTCCGAGTTAGAACATCATCCAACCTAGCCCTCCAAGCTAGGCACCTGGCTCTCCAAGCCAGGACTTTTTCACCTAATTCTCCCGGATGGGAATTTGCACCTAACCCTCCAAGTTAGGACTTTTCACCTAGCCCTCCAAGCTAGGACTTTTTGTTGGGACCGGGTGCATGTCGACAAGGATACGGGTTCGTAAAATTTTAAATTTTTACGTGCAGCGGAAGAGTTAGCATAAAATAATTTCCTAAATTATTTTAACCACGTATCTAGCATGCAACCTTATGATGTGTTGACATAATCATAAATTAAAACTTTGCGGAAAAGTAAACTAATTTACCAAGTACCTCGCGTAACTCGAAGTAAGGGATGAGATCCAACCGTAGCGTCCCTTGGAAGCTTCTCCTCTATTCGTGTCCACGCCGAGTTCTCTTCGGGATGACTTCACAAAGTCACGAGTTTTGTGCCAACGAGAACTACTAGATCCTCCGAAGACACAACTAGAAGAACAAGAGAAAAGATAGGAAACTAACCACCAAAGTAACGGAATCTAAATTCCGGAAGAGAGGAGTTGCGATCCGCTTCTTCTTCTACTTGGTTGGCTTCTCCTTCTTCTTGATAGCTCACGGCAACCTAGGCTTGGAGGTGCGCCGGCCCTAGGTGAATGAAGGGGCACCGACCCTAAATGGATCAAGGGGCGCCGGCCCTAGGGTGGTGAAAGGGAAGAGAGGAAGAGAATAAGAGAGAGAGAGGGAGAGAGTTAATCTCTTGATCGCTATTTCGATTAGTACTAAGGGCTTGCCTTTGGTTCCTTTATATAGTAGCATCTCCCTTGCCAAGTCTTCCTCTTAACGGAATTAACGGAATTAGTTATCATAAGAAATTTATCCTATAAATTCTCTTATGAATTATTCCGTTTAAACCAAGTTTTATTATAACTAACTTTATAATAAAACTAATTAGTTATCATAAGAAATTTATCCTATAAATTCTCTTATGAATTATTCCGTTTAAACCAAGTTTTATTATAACTAACTTCATAATAAAACTAATTAGTTATCATAAGAAATTGATCCTATATATTCTCTTATGAATTACCAAGTTTTATTATAACTAACTTTATAATAAAACTAATTAATCTCTCCTTTTATTATGGAATAAATTTTATAAGAAATTTATAAACTTTCTTATTATGGAAAAATCAATTCATAATTGATTTTATAAAATTAAAATAAACCATTCCATGGATCATTTTAATTTCCATAAAAAGAATAAATTTCTATAAATTTATTTATATAAATTTCTTTACACAAATTTATTTATCCATAATTTATAAAACAAATCGCACTATATTTATTTTATTAATTAAACCAATTAAATTGGTTTCTTCCCTTTAATGTGGCCGGCCAACCCAAGGGGTTTGGCACCCTCTTTGGCCGGCCAAACCAAGCCGAACCGATCGCGAATTAAACTCATTTAATTCGCCCAATAAGCCTTCAAAAGACTTAGCCATTTTAGCTTCCATTGCGCCTCTGATAAATTCAGATTCGACTTATTTCTCTTGATCGAAAAATATAATTTTCAACTCGTTTTAAATCCCTCGGATTACTCGTAGTGCGTGTGACTAAATAGGCTTTCGATTTATGTTGGCCGTCTATAATCAACAAATTATAGAACGATCATGAGTGACACCTAGTAGTACATCATGACCCCCAATTAATCGAAAGATCAACGGTTGACCTCAGAAGTAATTCTGAAACCCTTCAGCAGCTCTAATGAATCGTGCCCCATTCCCTTCACCACCTTATACCCACTTGGTTCAGGACATGGTCTGTTTGTGTCAGTCCCCACTAGACTGACTACGTCACACCTAGCCCAAGTAGTGTCTTTCTCGTCCTTTGGATTTCTAATTACTCTCATGTATTTAAGAGACTCGTACTCTAAACATGATATACTCTGGCCAGAGATTTTGAGTAACAATCTGACGATAGGCCTGGGTATACAACTCCTCGCAAGGAGTGGTGAATCCTTTGTAGGCTATTCAAACATCTTCGGGCACTTCGGCTTATACCCAATCATCCTGGGTCCACACCTCCTTGGAGATGCTTGCTTAAGATGCTAAAGTATAAGTCTCCATGACCAAGATGACTTGAACACCGCAAGTCAAAGGAACATCGCACTTAAGCCGCAGTAAGAACTTCATTGACATTTCTATAGATAGATTCCATATGAAGTCTTACAGCTAGTCACTCCAATGAACTAGTTCTCTTAACTAGCATCCATGTTTATCTCCGGACATCCCAATGTCACCAGCCAGTGAGAATCAGCTGATTAGAGAATAACCCATGCTAGTCTCAACAGAATTGATAGTGTCCGTATTTATCAATTCATCGACTAGGGATATTTTCAATACTTCACATTTGCACATTTAGAGATAATCACTAGTTGTGATCCCATCACAAATTCTATTATGCTGTGAGTTGTATTGCGGACATTCAGTAGATGAGTTTAAGATCCCAATCAAATACACAAGCATGTATACTCAAATAGTGAATTATCATTTATTAAAATAAATGTTTTACAATCATAAGGCGATTGCCTTAGGACACTTCTCTCATATCATTAACACTTTTCACCCAACCCTTCCGAATTAGGACTTTTCCAACACCTAGCCCTCCAGACTAGGATTTTCAACACCTAACCCTCCAGGTTAGGATTTTCCAACACCTATCCCTCCAGACTAGGATTTTCAACACCTATCCCTCCAGACTAGGATTTTCCAAACCATGCCTAATCCTCGATCAGGACTTAAACATAATCATAGTCATCAACCTAAACTTAAATCGGTGTCAACACCAAAACAACAATCAAGGCCAGACTGCATCAACAGGTTCTACCGCAGATTTATTAGAGATGTCAGCTTGATTGCTCGACCCTTGACACGACTTTTGCAGAAAGATGTTGAGTTTCATTTTGATGATAAATGCAAGGAAGTTTTTCACAGGCTCAGGGAGGTTCTTGCCTCAGCTCCTATTATTACATCACCTGATTGGACTCTACCATTTGAACTAATGTGTGATGCTTCTAATTTTGCAGTGGGAGCTGTTCTAGCACAGAGGGTTGATGGAGCACCACATGTCATTTGCTATGCCTCCAAAACCCTAGATGTCGCCCAAGCCAACTACACCACGACTGAAAAGGAGCTTCTTGCCATTGTTTTTGCTTCGGATAGATTCAGATCTTATTTATTATGCTCACATGTTATTATTATTTCTGATCATGCAGCTCTCAAATACTTGTTGAAAAAGCCTGATGCAAAACCTAGATTGATCAGATGGATGCTCCTACTCCAAGAATTCGACCTGGAGATCAGAGATAGAAGTGGAAAAGAGAACTTAGTTGCAGATCATTTGAGCAGACTTGAAGGAGATGAATCACCTACCACCATTGATGATGATTTCAGAGATGAGCACTTGATTGCAGTGCATGGTGAGACACCGTGGTATGCAGACCTAGTTAACTTTTTTGTTGCACATGTATTTCCCACTCAATTTTCTAAGGCTCAAAAAGATAAATTAAAAAGTGATGCAAAGTTTTATGTGTGGGATGATCCTTATTTGTGAAAATTTTGTAATGACCAAATAATTAGGAGATGCGTACCAGATCATGAGTTTTCTTCTATCCTTACACTTTGTCATTCATCAGCTTGTGGGGGGTATTTTGGACCCCAGAGAACTGCTAGGAAAGTGTTAGAATGTGGTTTATACTGGCCCACCCTTTTTCATGATTCATATATCTTTTATAAAAATTGTGATTATTTTACTTGCTGTGGATTATGTTTCAAAATGGGTGGAATCCATTCCCTCCAAGACTGATGATTCTTCTGTTGTTTGTAGTTTTGTTAGGTGACACATTTTCTGCAGGTTTGGAATTCCAAGAGCAATAATTAGTGACTAAGGATCTCATTTCTGCAACAAACACATGAAGGCATTGCTAAGTAAATATGGGGTGGTACATAAAGTTTCTACATCCTATCATCCCCAAACAAATGGATAGGCTGAGATTTCCAACAGAGAGATCAAATTCATTTTAGAGAAGACAGTTGGGCCCACTAGAAAGGACTAGAGCAAAAGGTTAGATGACGCACTCTGGGCCTACAGAACAGCATACAAGACACCGATTGGCATGTCACCCTACCGCTTGGTTTATGGTAAGGCTTGTCACCTCCCCATGGAAATAGAGCACAAGGCATATTGGGCGGTGAAAGCTTGTAATTTCGATGCTACCAAGGCGGGAGAAGAAAGAAAATTGCAACTTCAAGAACTTGAAGAAATTCGGCTAGAGGCATTCGAAAATTCAAGGATTTACAAAGAAAAGACCAAGAATTTCCATGACAAACACATTGTGAAAAAAGACATCCAAATTGGCGATAAGGTCTTATTGTATAAATCAAGGCTCAAATTGATAAGAGGTAAGTTGAGGTCAAGGTGGGAAGGTCCATTTATTGTAACTGACATTTTTCCCTATGGAGTTGTTGAAATTAGGGACGAAGCTAATGGATTTGTGTGGAAAGTCAATGGCCACCGGCTCAAAAAGTATTTTGAAGAACTAAAGGAGCTAGAGGTGGATGATGTGTACATCAAGGATGCTATCTACCCAACTTAAGGGGAGTTCACTTTCTCTACACTTTCATTTCATTGTTCATATCATTTTCATGTTTCTAGGAATAAATTTTTCTCTTTTTGAAGTGAATAGTTGATAATAAATTCTTAGGCAACATAACATGAATAAAAGTCATCGTAAATACCATGTCTTTTCTTTTAGCACTTTTTCTTGCATGACTAGGAATAAATGTATCCCTTAGGTTATCTCCATAGCATTTTAGAGTCTTTTGAAAATAAATTAAATTTGGTTGTTAAAACTTAAGGCTTGAGCTCATGGATAAATTCTTGGATGCTTGAGTACTACTTTTCTTTAGATTCTTGATTGAGGACTTGAGATGAATTATTTTTGCCTAGTGAGAATTAGCCTTATATTTGTGATACACATATGTTATTGTACTCTAGAACTTTCTTAGGTTCTTTCAAAACCATATTTCAAAGATTCGATCACATCTATGGAGGCTAATCAATTTGTTTCCCTTTTCCATATTATTCTTAGCAATGATCATACTTGATACATACTCTTTTCAATTTTCCTTTCTATTTTCCTACTCTTAACCCCATTTTCTATGGATTTGTTTGCTTGGGATATTTTCTTGATGCTACTTTGCCCGAGACGGACAAAGATTTAAGTGTGGGGGAGTGATCAGTGTTTTGGAAAAAGTTTTGTATCAAGGAGGCATTTGGATCCAAAAGAAAATTTTTTCTTTTTGCAATGGAAGGATGGAAACAATTACATATTGAGTTGAGTTTAGTGCCAAGAATGAGCAAGAGAGGTGGAAGTAATTGGAGATTTAGATTCTTTACTACATTTTGAAGATTCAAGTGGCAAGAAATGGAAAAATCTGAAAAAAATGGCATACCAACAAAGAAAACAATTTTGTGCCATTACAAA
Organism: Boesenbergia rotunda; assembly: GCA_024364735.1. Classification (NCBI taxonomy): domain Eukaryota; kingdom Viridiplantae; phylum Streptophyta; class Magnoliopsida; order Zingiberales; family Zingiberaceae; genus Boesenbergia; species Boesenbergia rotunda. Next base: position 53,369 of record JAGFNQ010006854.1, on the reverse strand, counting down.
GAAAATTTTCTTTGCTAAGAAAAAAATCTGCTACTTGGAGCATGTTTCGACCACCTTGCTTAGTCTGAATTGAATGCTAAAAATCTGTGTAGAAGTCTTTGCCAAAGTGGGAACAGGTGAAGAAAAATCTGGGCTAAATTTCTAATGGTTAATTGATGAAGTGCAGAATTCCGGGAGAAGTCAAGTAAATGAATTGAAGACCCAAGCAAATTTTTGTGTCAAGAGGAATCCGGCTGACTGCAATCATCAAAATTCTGAGCTGAGGCTGGAATCCAATTTACTGATCTGGAATGGAAGATGAATTGAATTCTGGATTGAAGCAGGAAATGCAGGAAAAATCTGTGCCATTTAAAAGGAAGAAATGTTGTGCCAAAGAAAATTTGTGAAGTGTGGTCAAAATTGTTTGGATTGCAGCTTTTCTTTGCTAGGAAGTTGATCGGCCACTCAGTTGGAAGTCTGAAATGCAACTATGCGGAATCAGGAAGTCTGAGTTGAGGCTGAGTGAAGACTGATCAAAAGTTGAGAAAAAAAATTCTGAAACTGCCAAAATCTGAACTGCATTGCAGCAGTATTGCAAAATCTGAGCTTGTAATTTGCCGAGGCTTGACTTGGAGCTGCTGAAAAGGTAGTGGGATCTGTATTGGAAAGAATTCGGAATTGGATGCAAAAAGGACTAAATTGTGATACCATAAAAAAAATAGTTTTGTACCAACTTCAAACTGAGTTTAAGTTTCTAATTGAGCAGTGCATTACGAAATGGTTTTTTTTTATTTTTCCTTAAATTGATTAATTGGGAGCAGATTTTAAGCTACTGATGAAATCAGTCAAGGGTGAAGCTAAAGGCAGTTCAGTGTATCAACTTGGAAATGGATTTATTGAAGCTGAATTGAAGTTGAGCAGAAGCAAGAAAATTGCAGCAGAAATCTGAAATCAATGCAGAATTCGGTGCCAAGTTGAAATTAGTTGAAGAAATGAAGTGTTCTAAACTGCAGCTGAACAAAATCAAGATGTTTTTGAATTGCAGCTAGGCAGATCAGTCGATGGAGATGAGGAAGTTAGCAAGCCTACAAATTGTCATCTGAACATTGGAGAGACCTTGGGTGCATTGAATCTGCCACAGCATGTGGTTTTTGACAACCTATGAGCAATTGATTATATTTTCATTGGAGTTGATCGAAGGAAGCTGATTTCTACTCCAACTAAATCTTTAGGTTGTAGATTGCTAACTATTGGGATGATGTGGCTGATGAGAGGAGTATCAAGAGTGAGATTAAATTGCTATCAAGGCAAATGGATGTGGATCAGTAAACTCCCAAGGAAGCAGAGCATTATCCACTACCATTTGATGCAAGATTTGTGATTCTAAACTGCAGCTGGGTAGATCTAAAAAAATAAGAGAGAAAAGTTTGTGCCAAAATGGAAGTGGCACATAAGTGAGAAATTGGTGCCCAAGGTATCAAGTAGAGTATCAGTTTTATGAACCTTATGCATGATGCTAACTGTTGTTAAGGAATCAAAGAATTGTAAGCTATGGAAGTGGCACTGCGTGGAGTTGGAATTTCAGAAACAAATTGACTGCAGTAACCAACAAAATGCAGAGTAAAACAGGAAGTATGCAAATCCTTTGAAGCTCACGGCACTAGAAAGGGATTAAGTTGATTCTGATAGGGAGCTGAGCACATCATGACTGAATAAGAAAGAAAATAGCAGCTAAGACCAAATGCAGAAAAGAAAAGAAAAAAAAAGAAACAGAACACAGTTTGAAAAAAAAAGAGAAGAAGCAAAATGGGACACAAAGGAAGCTTGGCACCATGAAGCAAGTGAACCAATTGATTAGTTTTTCTCATCCGAGTCCAAGCTTTATTTCATTTCATTTCTGACCTTGCTAGAGGATAAAAGAAAAAAAATCAGAAAAGAGAAGAAAGAAACAAAGTTGGCACGCAAGGTGGAAGTTGGCACATTGAGATCAATAGGGTTTTCTTCGTCCAAATCAAAGGAATTATTCAAATTGGACATCACCACACTTTTGATATCACTAGAGGACTGTAAAGAGAAGTAAAGTGCATTGGAAACATTCTTGAGCAACCAAGTCTCCCACTTTATCAGTTTTTCCATTTTCTTGGCTTTTACTCGATCCATTTCTTACCATTTTCCATGTTTTCACTTGTTTTTATAGATGTTGATCCTAATCATGAATAATGGTGGAGATTAGATAACAAGCAAGCCTATGGTAGTGGAAGAAGCATGTGTGTTTGAGTGAGCTCCACTTCCCTCATCGACTTAGAACATAAGGAGAGAGCCACCAAAATTTTCCTTGAAAGGCTAGTGAGTTGAATTCATCTCAACGAATCATGATGGATGAAAAGGCTAAGTTGTTGATTTAAGGACGGGATACTAGTCCATAGATCTTAGATGTTTGAGAATTAACAACCTTAGGTAATTTCTTTTCATTTGTTTCTAATTATGCTTAAGAAAATCTAAGGGATCCATACTTAGTAGTTTCGCGAGACGCTCAAGCTTAAGTGTTGGGGAGTTGATAAGTACCATTTTATTGATTATTTTAGTTGCTAAAATCCATGTTTGACCCATGTTTTTCTTGCTTAATTGTGAAATTACCCTAGGTTTTAGAACTTACTTTTATTTTGAACTTAATTGCAAATCTGTACACATTTGGATTATTTGGCCACTAAATTTTTGATATATTTTTGTAGGCATGAAAGGTTCATGGACCTAGGGCATACGGGGTCAAATTTGAGTCGGAAGTGGACCCGGATCGAGTTTTCAAGCTTCGGACTAATCTGGGCCGTCCGATTCAAAAGCGGCTGGATCTGAGCCATCTGGGACCATCTGAGGCAATCTGAGCTAGGGCTAGGGTTGATCAAGCATCTGGATCAAGATCTGAAGGTTTCATCCCAATCAGAGCTCATTCAACCGTTGGATCAAGCTTGGAGGGCTCTAGATTGTCCATTCAAAGATTAGGTTGATTTGGACCATCCGTTGCACATCTGGAGGATCCGAGCTACCAAGAGGCAGATCCTGACCCTTGATCAACATCATAAAAATTTGGTTTTGATCAGATGAAGATCAGCCGTTGGATTTTCTCAAATTGATTTGAGACGTCCAATGCCAAGTACTTAATCAAATTTCCGCAGCTTCCTTCGTTGTCGCGTCTTCGCCGCAACAGCTTCTTCTCCATTTTTTTTTCATCGAGTTCTTCAGCAATTCCTTCATCAAAGAGGTGCGACCACTCGATCCTTCATTAGAGCAAGTGCTAGGTCAGTGGAGAGAGTGCTCTGTGAAGTTTCCAGATCGGATTTTGACCAACAACAGAGCTGTGTGAGGTTTCAGCAGCTCTGTTAACCGAGTTCATCAATTTCAGCTGTGCACCTCCCTCATTCGATTCGAGTCATCTGGAGGGGTTCCTTGGAAGTCTCGGATCAACCCCAAGTCCTTATCGTAATCCACCACAGCTGAATTGAAGAACTTAGTTGCAGTTTTCAGCTTGAGCAGAGTTTGAATGGATTTGATTGCCGAGACGGTTCTTCCACTGATTTGTTGAGCTTACAGGTCCGAGGTTCTCCCTTGTGTGACGAACAAGGAGCTCTTGATGCTAGGGAAGGATTGAGGAGTAGTTTTACTAGAGAATTTTCTTGTTTTTGTAGCTGTAATCTTGATTTCTGCAAGTGTTTTGTTTCTGATTTCGTATCAGTTGCTGTAGCTTCCATTTCCACTTCGATTTTGTCTTAATTAGGTTTAATTCCTGCAGGTAGTTAGTTAGTGAACTTGTTTAGTGATCAATTGAATTTAATTTCAGTTTGTTTTCTGTTAATTGCTTGCGTGCCACTTCTATTTCTGCAATTTCTTTCAGTTTCTGAACTTGTATCAGAATTGCTTGTTGTCCAAATTTTCTCTGCATTTAGTGGTTGTTAATTTCTGCATTCGAGTTAGATACATGCTTGTCTAGTTAACATAGAGCATAGTTTTAGTTTCTGCAATCCAGTCTCATGTTTTCAGCTTAGCTAGCGTACCAACTTCAATTTCTGCCACTAGGTTTCAGATTCAATTGGGTTTCAGTCTTTAGTTTCTGAATTGGCATCAATTAAATTTCAGTGCTTAGGGGTTTTATGTGAATCTTAACTTGGAGCAATTGACTTCAGCTATTTGTTTGGTTTAGCATCCAAATCGTTTTTATTTTGAAACTGCGCAGCTTATTTCTGAATTTGCCAGTTTTGTTGTGTCAAGTTTTCTTCAACGTTCTGTTTTGCTCAGTCATTGGCATTCTGAATTTTTTCATCTCTTCATGCATATTGCAGCCTTCGTAGCTATTCCTTCCAAGCTAAATCGATCAGTCTCAATCCTTAATTGTTAGAATTAGTTTTTGGCACAAGAATTCAGCTTTGGCACAAGGGTTTCAGCTTGCGTGCCAAGCTATTTTTGGTACTAGTTTGCATCAGTCTTTCATTTATTTCTTGGTGTATGATGGTGTTTGAAGTCAATTGGTATCGTCTCTAGCATCTCTGAATTTTCCCTGCATTAGTTGGCTTCCAAAACTTGTAGATAGTTTGAGTTGAGTTTGTTTTAAGTTTAATTGCTAAATTTTATAGCTAGCATTAGTTTAAGTTTGCTTGCTTGCGAAAACTACCATTCACTGCTTTTATTCCTTTACTTAGCATCTGTGTTGCATTTTAATTTAGATTTGCTTTTGCAATTTTAGTTAGTTCCCTTGGTTGAGTTAGTTTACCTTTGATTGAGTTATCATTTGCTATCGCTCGTTTAATTCATCTGTTTAGTTTTCCTTTATTTTTATTGCAATTTCATTTCATGCTTGCAACCCAAAAACCAAATTTTACTTGAAACCCAAAATTCACAAACGACACATAAATAGAAGCTCGAATCATACAACATCAACTAGCCCTAGGAAAAATACGATCTGTGGCCCCATTACTACGTTTTCATTTTGATTTCAAAAAGGGTTTCCAACATTCATATACACATTTAAATTTGAGACCCACACTTTCATGACATCTATCCCGGGTCCATCACTAATCCAAGAATCCGTTGGTGGATCACTCTCCGGATAACCTCCGGCTAGCCCTCGTCGCTCCTTGTGGGTGGAGAAACCTCGCCACAGCACCAAGCAAACCTCTGAGCACAAAGACTACTATCTTGCCTTTAACCAAGACAAGATTCGTCAAAAATCTTAGCCACCACGAAGTCCTCTTTAAATAGGACTCGGGCTGAAACCCTCGCTACCATTCGACTGCCCCCAGGGGCAGTCGACTGGTGCCACTGAAATTCGACCGTTGCACCCCAATGTTCGAATTCTCAGCCAACTCACCAGCCACCTACCAGTCGACTGGTCCCAGGGCTGAGACCTTTCCGTGTGTTCCATCAGTCGACTGCCCCCAGGCCAGTCAACTGATCTACTCACCCACCTAAGGTTACCCTTCCTGAGTACATTCCACTCCGCACTCAAACCCTAGGATTTCCCCAGTACAATCACACTGCACTCGTACCCTCACGACTCGACTGACTCCTCCTCCGCAGCCTCGACTGTTGCCTTTGCGCCCTCTTCATCTTCGGCCCTCATCCCTCGGATGCGCACGCAAGCCTCCAGCTTGCCTCCATGCCACCCTTCACGTACGCCTCGAAGTCCGCGCCCATCAGCTCATCGTCCCTGCTCTCCAAGGTCCCTCGGGTGCACACAAGCCTCCAGCTTGTCTCCATGCCACCCTTCACCTTACCGAGGCCGTTCAGCCAAGTCCATATGTGTAACCTGTACAACCTGCACACTCAACATACTCATATAAGAACACAAGGGTAAACCTAACTTAAACCCTTTGCCCAAACATCAAAACTCATGATCACTCCGGATCGCAGATTGCCTCAACACTTTCTTCACTATATGCTTATCATGAAAATTTTTAGTCTTCTCCTTGTAAATCATTTAGTTCTCATATGCTTCTAGTCTTATCTCCTCAAGTTCTTAAAGTTGAAACTTCCTTTCTTCTCCCACTTTAGAAGCATCAAAATTATAAGCTTTCACCGCCCAATAAGCTTTATGCTCTATCTCCACGGGTAAGTGACAAGCTTTCCCATAAACTAGTCGGTAAGGAGGCATTCCAATGGGTGTCTTATATGCCGTCCGATAGGCCCATAATGCATCATCAAGTCTCTTGCTCCAATCTTTTCTATTAGGCCCAACGGTCTTCTCCAAAATTGCTTTGATCTCTCTATTTGATATTTCGGTTTGTCCATTAGTTTGGGGATTGTAGGAAGTAGAAACTTTATGCATAAGCCCATACTTGCTAAGTAGAGCCTTCATGTGTTTGCAGCAAAAATGTGAACCTTGGTCACTTATTATGGCCCTGGGAATTCCAATCCTACAAAAAATATGTGACCTGACAAAACTAACAACAACACAAGAATCATCAATCCTGGAGGGAATGACTTCCACCCATTTAGAAACATAATCAATAACAAATAAAATATACAAGTATCCACAAGATGCAGGAAAAGGTCCCATAAAATCTATGCCTCATACATCAAATATTTCACAAAAAAGCATAGTTTGTTGGGGCATTTCATTTCTAGCTCCTATGTTCCCTGTTCTCTGACATCTATCACAGTTCTTATAAAACAAGTAAGCATTATGAAATAATATAGGCCAATATAATCCACACTCTAAAACTTTCCTAGCTGTCCTCTCTGGTCCAAAATGTCCTCCACAGGCTAATGAATGACAAAATGTAAGAACTGAATAAAACTCATGGTCAGGTATGCATCTTCTAATTATTTGATCACTACAAAATTTTCACAAGTAAGGATCATCCCACACATAGAATTTAGCATCACTTTTGAATTTATCTTTTTGAGCCTTAGTGAATTGTGCACGAAAAACATGAGCTACTAAATAGTTAACTAGGTCTGCATACCAGGGCGACTCACCATGTACCACTAGAAGGTGCTCATCTCTAAAATCATCATCAATGGTGGTAGGGTGTCCATCTCTCTCTATTCTGCTCAAATGGTCTGCCACCAGGTTCTCCTTGCCACTTCTATCTCAGATTTCCAAGTCAAACTCTTGAAGTAGAAGTATCCATCTAATTAATCTGGGCTTTGCATCTGGCTTCTTCAGAAGGTACTTCAAGGCTGCATGATCAGAAAACACAATAACATGAGAATATAACAAATATGATCTAAATCCGTCTAAAGCAAAAATAATAGAAAGGAGCTCTTTTTCTATGGTGGTATAGTTAGCCTGAGCAGCATCTAAGGTCTTAGAAGCATAGCAGATAACATGTGGCGCTCCATCCACCCTCTGTGCAAGTACAGCTCCTACAGCAAAATTAGAAGCATCACACATTAGTTCAAAAGGTAAAGTCCAATCAAGGGGTCTAATAATAGGAGCTGAAGTAAGATCCTCCCTTAATATTTGAAAAGCTTCTTTGCATTTTTCATCAAAACAAAATTCCACATCTTTCTGCAAAAGTCTAGTCAAGGGGCGAGCAATCTCACTGAAGTCTCTAATAAATCTCCTATAGAATCCTACATGGCCAAGAAAAGCTCGAACATCCTGTACGCATACGGGGTAAGATAGACACACTAAATCCGTTGATGGCTGGTCACTTGCCAAAAGTGAACATCGGGTGTGAAGGAGGACTTTCGAGGGAGTAGGTGCATTTGGCTGCACATAGATGGATGGTGATGTTGACTGTGGGCAATGGCTGATTTCTGAGATTGGCAAGGAATTGGAAGGGGGGATCGAGTGCTCGGATGCTTGGGTCTTAACTCCCACACTAGTGTGCCAAGGCAGGGGGATTCTCAAGGTGGAGGTATTTATAGCTGAAACTGAATATTTATATGGCTGAAACTGCTGTTTTTATATCTGTCTCTGGAGAGTTATAATGACGATGCAGTCTATAGTATCTGTGTTTGCTGGGTATGATATTCTTTTGGCAGGCAGCTTGCTTTCCTTGATGAATTGTTTTCCTAGTTTTGGCAAGGACTGTTTGGTCCTCAGCATACCAAATCCGTGCCAAAACCAAGAGTGCCAATGAAGCTACTGGTTGAAACTTTGCTAGAAATAAATTAAACCGCCAGATGACAATATAGGTGACTGAAAAGTTTGTCTTGGCACAATTTTGGCACGGTATAAGGGCTCCCTCTAAAGAAAGTGGATTCGAATTGTAGAATTTGGGAGTTATCATGGAGATGCCGCAGCATGAAATTTGGGATAGCTGTGTTGATCGATTTCAGTTATTTTCCCTGCTTTGTGCTGGTCTCGGCCCAAGCTCAGAGTATCTGAAATCCCAGGGTGCTAAATGTGTCATATGAGCTGAAACTGTGGGTTCTCTGTCAGCCTTGGAGGTATCACTGAAAATTAATGCAGTAATGGGATGTGTGGCTTGGGCAACTGTAAATTCGGAAAACTCCATAAAAATGGTTGCTGTGTGCCAATATTCGGAGAGTGGCTGATGTCTCAAAAGTTTTTTGTTGATATAGTGTGGGGCGAGGGTTTTCATATAGCTCAAACAAAAGTTGAGAACCCTACTGGAAGGGCTTGAAGGGGCACAATAGGTTGATCAAAAGTGCCAAGTGGGGAAAAGAGCTGTGAAGTGCCGGGTGATTTCAGTTATAAAGGGTCGGTGCCAGTAGTGGGTTGTGCCACTTGAGCCATGGCAGCTGGGTCTGCGTTGCAAGGATGCGTGGAGGGTATTCTGGAAGCTAAGGTGGCAGGTAGATTTGGGGTGTGGCTGGTGGATAGTGGTATCACAGATTATCAGAAAACTGTCCATTGCTGAAATTAGCATTACTGCTGCGTGCCAAGCGTGCCAAAAGGAAATAGAGGATTAGAGGATCAAAGGCTAAAAGTTGCTGCCTATCTTCCATTTGCAAGCAAGTGTGGTGTGCCAAGGAGCTAAAGAAAGGCCAGGAAGAACTAAAATCAGTCCAGATTAGGCTAATTAATGGTGTGCCAAAGCACTCTGTTGCGTGCCTAAACTGCCAAGTGAATTTGTGTCTGAATTGTGTGCATACAAGGGCATCGGGCTGCTGGTTTTAAGGGGTGCCAGTTATTCTATGAACAAGCAAACCAGATATAACAGCGTGGCATCAAAGTTAGCTGTTGGTCTCTGTCAGTATCTTTCTGTGCCAAATGTGCCAGCCTAATCGGGGTTGAAGGACAGAAAAAAGACAGTTGTCTGCCGTAGACAATGCTGGATCGAGTGCTAAAGATAGGAAGTGGAGGCTCCATGGAATGCAAAGCCACCTTCTGATGGATCTGTAATGAATTTATGATGAGCTGCGGCTGACATTGGTGTTTAAATGCTGCGTGCCAAATGTGCCAGGGGAGCTGATATGGGGGATTTCTGTCAGCTTTGGTGGGAAGTCTGAAAATAAAGATAGCATGGGGAAGTATGATTTGGCTGCGTGCCAATTGTTCCTGAGTGGCTGCTGCCTCAGAGGGGTTCATTGTTAAAGTTCTGCTGCGCAGAAATGGATTTTGGGGTCAAACTTTGGGCAACTGAAATGAAGAGGTGCCACATGAATGGCAACTCAGACAGGTTGCTGAAATGGAGCTATCGGATTCCAGTTGGATCGAAGAGACTCCTTGCACTGTTTGTGACAGTCAGGAGTTTCTGCCAGGGAAGTGGGTTCCAGGATGAAATCAGGGGGGCAGTTCAGTGTGCCAAACGTGCCAATTTCGTGGTGGTGAAGGACTGACAAACTCCCTAGTGACGTGGGTAATTGGAGATACAAATTGCAGATTGGAAGTGCATTTGGTCTGGAAATAGATGCAAGGATACCGGAAAACTGAAAGTTGGATGATATGTTTAAGGTGCTAATGGACAGAACCTAGAGAGCTGCTGGAAAACGCAAAGCGTGGACGATGATGATGAGGTTTTCAGAAATCAGGTTCTGCCTCCTAAAACTGGGAGCTGGGGCCTTCAGAAATTTTAAGAGACTGAACCCTCTCTACTTTGATACGAAACCAATATGCCATGGATTTTTAAATGAGTAAGCGGAGTACTGAGGGGGTTTGGTGGGATCTGCTACTGTATTTTATGTTGTTTGTGACTGCAGAAATTAGGATTTGGAAGGGAAGTGATACGGAAGTGCAGAAATCAGAGGGGTGCCAAGTGGGCCAATGAATATTACTGGCTGAATCTGGGTTTGTTCATTGCATTTACTGCACCAAAAGGGACCAGATGTTCCGGAACGGCAGCTTGAATTGAAGTGCTGCAAAAGCATGGAAGATTCCGAGCAAATTAAAGCTGAAACCAGAAGTGGAAATAACGACCACGTTCAAGGAGCTGCTGCAAGTTAAGGGTCAGTCTGAAGCTGTATGAATGCAGCCTGATGTAGCTGCTTGTGGTATGTCAAGGAAGTCAGAGTGGAAATGGTTGCTGGTCTATGGTGGCTGCGTGCAGATTTCTACCAGAAAAGGAGGAGCAGTGCAGAAATAGCTTGAGTGGGGCGTGCCAAACTGTCTGATGGCTTGTCTGATAATTTCAGGTGATTTTAGAAGATCTGCGAATTTGGAGAGATGGGGCTGAGACGTGGGCTGATTTCTGATGTCCACCGTTGGCACATTGCCAGGAAAAATTGTGTACTCAGTGAAGGTTGAAGAGTGTGCTGCTGTAGGGTGATACCTGTAGAGAGTCAAAGAGAAAGTTGATGCTGATAGCCGTTTTTCTATACTTGTAAATCACTTTGAAACATTGCTATACTTTTAAGTTTTGCAAAATCATATGTAATCTCTCGCAAGAGAGAAACCCCTTGTTTCGCCTAGGCTAGCAGGTCAGGTTTGGTCCCCCTGATAGTCTGGGTTTTCTTTATTGGAATAAAGGTTTTTTTCCTTAAAAAAAAAAAACCAATTTAATTGGTTTAATTAATTAAATAAATCTAGTACGATTTATTTTTATAAATTATGGATAAATAAATTTGTATAAAGAAATTTATATAAATAAAATTTATAGAAATTTATTCTTTTATGGAAGATTAAAATAATTCATGAATTGGGTTTATTTTAATTTTATAAAATCAATTATGAATTGATTTTTCCATAATAAGAAAGTTTATAAATTTCTTATAAAATTTATTCTATAATTTAAAGAGAAGAAGAATTAGTTTTTATTATAAATTAGTTTATAATAAAGACTTGGTTTAAACGAAATTAATTCATAAGAATTTATAGGATAAATTTCTTATGATAAATAATTAGTTTTATTATAAAGTTAGTTATAATAAAATTCATAAGAGAATTTATAGGATAAATCTCTTATGATAACTAATTTGTTTTATTATAAATTGTTTATAATAAGACTAGGCTTAAAAGGAATAAGCAATAAGAAAATTTATAAGATAAATTTCTTATAACTAATTCCATTAATTCGGTTTAGAGGGAGACTTAGCAAAGGAGTTGCTACTATATAAAGGAACCAAAGGCTAGCCCTTAATTCCAATTGAATCAATTAAGAGATTAATTATTTCTCTCCCTCTTTCTCTTCTCTTCTCTCCTCCTCTTCTTCTCCTTCACATTAGGGCCGGCGCCCCATCCTTGTGGATTAGGGCCGGCGCACACAATCATCACCCAAGGGAGTTGGCGTGAGCTTTCAAGGAGTAGGAGAACCCGAACACGAAGAAGAAGAAGCGGATAGCGACTCCTCTCTTCTCGGAATTCGATTCCGTTACTTCGTTGGTTAGTTTTCCTAATTTTTCTCTTGTCCTTCTAGTTGTGCCTTCCGAGAATCTAGTATTTCTCGTCGGCACAAAACTCGTGACTTTGCGAAGTCATCCCGAAGAGAACTCGGCGTGGACGCGAATAGAGGCGAAGCTTCCAAGGGACGCTACGGTTGGATCTCGTCCCTTACTTCGAGATACGCGAGGTACTTGGTAAATTAGTTTACTTTTCGTAAACTTTTATTTCATGATTATGTCGATACACTATAAGGTTGCATGCTAGATACGAAGTTAAAATAATTTAGGAAACTATTTTATGCAAACTCTTCCGCTGCACGTAAAAATTTTAAATTTTACGAACTCGTATCCTTGTCGACATGCACCCGGTCCCAACATCCCCAAGGTGAATGACTAGGGCGGATGAAACCCTTGTCGAGCAGCTCTTGCAATTGTTCTTACAACTCTTTCTGTTCTGCTGGTGCCATGCGATAAGGTGCCTTTGAAATTGGGTTGGTTCCTGGGACCAACTCAATTTCGAATTCAATTTCTCGATTGGGAGGGAGTCCTGGTAACTCTTCAGGAAACACCTCCGGATAATCACAGACTACCCTCACTTCCTCTTTCTTTAATCCTTCTCTTTGACTTGCATCCACTATATGAGCTAGAAAACCAGAACACTCCTTCTCTAGCATTCTCTGAGCTTGTAAGGTAGATAAGAACCTTTTTGTCTTTCTCTTTGGGTCTCCAATAAACTCGAATGGAGGTTCTGTTTTTGGTGTGAACTTGACTTTTCTCTTGCGGCAGTCTATAGGAGCATTGCACTTGCTCAAGAAGTCCATCCCTAAAATGACATTATAATCCTTCATCTCAAGGACTACCAAGTCACTGTAGAGCTCTCGGTTGGAAATCTAGATTGATACTGCCCTCAGCCTCTCAGTAGAGGCCATTACTTCCCCCGGCGGTAAAGTTGTTAAGAACTTCATCGTTCAATATTCCTGGTGGCCTTTATACTGTTTAAGTAGTGCTCGGTGATCAAAGCACTACTTATCAGTTCTTCGGAGGTTTGCGGCCTCTTAACACCGCTAGCCCCATTTAACGCTATCTCAGGCCTTAACATCTTGAGCATTAGCCTAACTATCTCTTTTTCTGTGCTAACTAGCTCTGGGCACAGATGAGCTAACCGCTTAAACATCTTCACTACTTCATCCACGGATAGTTCTCCTTGTCTGAACCCCATGAATTCATCATAACGCTTGTTGGTTACTCGCATATGAATGTATTCTTCAAAGAACTCGATCTCGAAGTCGGCCCATGTCATCTGGCTGACATTTCTCTTGGCCTAGACTCTCTCCCACCACATTCTAACATCTCCCATAAGGCAGAAAGATGCACACTTTCTTTTCTCTACCTCAGGCCAATCCAGTTGCTCTACTTTGCTTTCCAACGTTTTGAACCATGCTTCAAAATCCCATGGTTCACTTGTGCATGAGATGTTCTCTGGCTTCAGTTTCTACCACTAGATGAGGTACGCTTCTTGCCTTACCCCCCCCCCCCTTGCCGGGACTATAGATGTAACCGATGGATCGTCGCTCACAACTGCTGCCACTACATTCTCCACCCGCGGGGTAATGGGAGCGGTCTACTAGTTAGTCATCATGGTGGCAATAACTTTCTGCTATTCTACTACTTACCTTTGTAACCGAGCCACCACCTCTAAAAGATTTGGTGGTGGTACTGACTTTGTTGCCTCTTGCCCTTTAGGAGCTCACTCCTCATTTTGGGCCTTTCTAGGACGTCGTCTTGACATTCTCTTACTCTATATCATAAAGAGACTATGTTGCCTCTTGCCCTCTAGGAGCTCGCTCCTCATTTTAGGCCTTTCTAGGACATCCTTGTAACGCCCCAAAATTGCCATTTTTAGTTCTTAAAGTCCTTAGAATTATTTAAAAATGGTTTAGAAATATTCTAGATATTTTTAGGAATTTTTAGAATATTTTTATGGAATTTTCCGAGTCCGTTTAGTATTTTTAAAAAAAGAAAAACGTTTAAGGGCAGCAGGGGGTACGAACCCGCGACCACCAGGAGACCAGGCAAGCGCGCGACCAGCTGGGCTAGTTCGTTTTGTTGATAGAGAATAAGCGAACCAATAGATAAGTTGTGATTAGGTTAATCCGCCCCATAAGTATAAATAGATAAGTTAAGAGAAGAAATTGGATTTTTTGGTTTTCTCTCTTCCTCACCCTAGCCGCGCGACACACGCACGGGAATCCTCTTCCCCTCTCTTGTGCGCACGCCAACACCAAGCCGAGACTTCCTCTCCTCTTCCAAGGGGGCGCCGGCCAAGAGGGAACCAAGGAGACGGAGCGTTTCGTCCGTCTTGACGAGGAGAACGCGTAGGCGCGGACGGTTCGTGGAGATCTCACGTTTCTCACGAGCCCTGGATCTCAATTTCGGTAGTAAGTCCAAGATATCGATGTAAGTACTGCTCACCTGCAGTAAGAGGCGATTTTTCCGCAAGAATTTCCCTTAAAAGTTTTTAAAAGAGATATTTCCTTTTTGTTTGAGTTTTTGCATGTGATCTTAGTTCATTATATGCTTATATATGTTGATTAAGTACCCTATGTGAGTTTAGGGTCCAAGAAAAGCTATGAGAAAAGAAAAGAGAAGATAAAGATAAGAAAAGAAAAGGCCAAGGCCTTAAGAAATCCCCAAAAGTCAAGACTTAGGGATTTTAGCATGCAAGGTGCTCGAGAAAATGCCAAGGCATTTACAGATAAGAAAGAAAAGAAAGAAAAGCTATTTTATTTTCTAAGGCCAGTACCCGGCGTCCAAGGGCGTCGTTAAAGAAATCCAGGTGTCCAATTCCAAGGTCTTGGCCCTGGTAGACCAAGGTCTGCTCAATTAGGATTGGTGGCTCGCTACCCCAACCTTTTAGGGAACGCGCATATGAGATGGTACTTACGTCTTCAGTGGATCCAAGTGATTATTATTTTCAAGTATATGCTTTAGCAAAGTTTCTAAAGTTTAAAGAGTTTTCAAAAAGTTAAAGAATAGCTAAAGTTTCAAGTTGAGCCAAGAAAAGCAAGTTGAGATTTATTAATGCTTGAGTATGCATGTTTTGAGTTATACATGTTTAGTTCAGTTTCCTTTCAAGCACATAAGTATCTCATGTGATTTTCATATTGTTCAAGAAGCATGTTTGCACATTTCGAGATTTTGTGAGCTAGATAGTACTTACTAAGCTTTTTGCTTACTAGTTGCATTTCCTCTTACTGCAGATAAAGGTAAAGGCAAGCAATTCTGAAGAAAGGCGACGAGGCGGTGCTGAGTAAAGTGTGTGTGGTGGCTGATTTTGGAGAGATCCTTGAGACGAGACAATTTAGTTATTTGAATTACAATGTTTTAGTTTATTCAAATTTCAAGTTCTTGCTTTATGGAGTTTAGCGAACATTTAAGCTTTGGATAGTTTTACATGCTCAATTTCTTAGAGTAAAGATTCCATGTCATTTCATTTAGCATACATATCCTTATGATTGCATTGGATGAGTAGAAGTGTGAGTAGTTTGAAATATTGATACTTTGTTAGAGAAATAGATGCATGTGCCAAGATAGTATTAATTTCCCTTTGAATCAAGTTTTATTTGCTTAAGTATGTTTAGAAAAGTTGCTTTCTCATTTGATAATGCCTTAGCAATGTTATAGAATCTTGCATGATGAGTTTAAATGGTTTGAAGTTAAGTTTGGTACAAACTCTAGCCTAAAGGTTATATAGATTTTCATAACTTGCTAAATCTTGCAAAAGTCCTAATTTCAAGTTTATGGATTCGTTTTGATTGGCTAAACTGTTTAGAAAACTAGTATAGGGTATAGAAATGGTGTCATGATTTTGTATGGCTCGAAAGTATGCGTTTGGTGGATGTTTGGAGATGAATTTCAGATTCTGAATTTCAGATTTCAGGCGTGCCAGTCGACTGGTTCAGTATCAGTCGACTGGTACCAGTCGACTGGTACAGGACCAGTCGACTGCCCTATCGAACAGCAGCTTCTGTTCGGTGCACCAGGCACCTGCCAAGGGTCAGTCGCCTGGTACCAGTCGACTGCCACATAGCAGTCGACTGGTGCCGCAAAGTGAAGTTGGGCAGGGTGAGTTTCAATAAATATTTCTTTATGAATTTTAGAGAAAGGAGGTGTGCCATGGTATCATGCATGACTATTAGAGTTAGAATATCATCCCTAGAGGGATTTAAAAGAAAAAAAAAGATTTCCGCATTCTTAGTCGTGCATTAGAGTCAAGAAGTAGAAGAAGTAGCGGGCCGTCTAAGGTAAGAGAAGGCGGGTCGCTACAGGTGGTATCAGAGCAGTTCCCATTCTCCAGCATCACACACACATCAGCATCAACCTTGCCGTCTTCAAGTAAGAAAGCTTTAAGTTTCAGTTTTTCTATTGCTCCTTTACTTAACTTCAGTATAGAGAAATGCTTACGTACTTACTCATATGTGCATAGAACAAGGAAGCATGTTTAATACCTTAGTATCACGGAATCATGTTTAATCCCTAGAATGGATATTAGAGAAATGCTTAAGTACTTGATTTGCCAAAAGTAAGTTTTGGGATTATGGCACGTATGGTGCTTGATAAAAGTTTTGAGTAAGACCAAGGTCTTACTAAGCCCTAGAACGAGTTCTAGGACTAAGAAATGAGATAAGAATCAAGACCAAGGTCTTGTTATACCCTAAAGCAAGTTTGGGAACATTACCATTAAGTGTTAAGTTATACATTTGAGGACGTCCTAGAAAGGCCCAAAACGAGGAGCAAGCTCCTAGAGGGCAAGAGGCAACAGAGTCAGTACTCCCACCAAATCTCTTAGATGTGGTGGCTCAGTTACAGAGACAGTTAGCAGAACAACAGCAAGTTATTGCCACTAGGATGGCTAACCAGCAGGTTGTTATTATTACCTCGCCGGTGGCGAATGTAGTGGCACCAGTTGTGATCGAAGACCCATCGATTACATCTGTAGTTCGGCAAGGGGAGTAAGACAAGAAGCGTACCTCATTCAGTAGGAGAAACTGAAGCCAGGGAACTTCCCAGGCACAAGCAAACCATGGGATGCTTAAGCATGGTTCAAAACGTTGGAAAGAATAGTAGGGCTACTGGACTGGCATGAGGTAGAGAAGATAAAGTGTGCATCTTTCTGCCTTACGGGAGATGCTAGAATATAGTGGAAGAGAGTCAAGGCCAAGAGAAATGTCAGCCAGATGACATGGGCCGACTTCGAGACTGAGTTCTTCGAAGAATACTCTCACATGCAAGTAACCAACAAGCATTATGATGAATTCACGGAGTTCAGACAAGGAGAACTATCCGTGGATGAAGCAGTGAAGATGTTTAAGCGGTTAGCTCATCTGTGCCCAGAGCTAGTTAGCACAGAAAAAGAGATAGTTAGGCTAATGCTCAAGATGTTAAGGCCTGAGATAGCGTTGAAGGGGGCTAGCGGTGTTAAGAGGCTGCAAACCTCCGAGGAACTAATAAGTAGTGCTTTGATCACTGAGCACTACTTAAACAGTATAAAGGCCACCAGAAAGGTTGAACGATGAAGTTCTTAACAACCTTACCGTCAGGGGAAGTAATGGCCTCTACTGAGAGGCTAAGGGCAGTATCAATCTAGATTTCCAACCGAGAGCTCTACAGTGACTTGTTAGTCCTTGAGATGAAGGATTACGATGTCATTTTAGGAATGGACTTCTTGAGCAAGTATAATGCTTCTATAGACTGCCGCAAGAAAAAGTCAAGTTCACACCAGAAGCAGAACCTTCGGTTGAGTTTATTGGAGACCCAAGGAGAAAGATAAATAGGTTCCTACCTACCTTACAAGCTCAGAGAATGTTAGAGAAGGGGTGCTCTAGTTTCTAGCTCATATAGTGGATGCGAGTCAAGGAGAAGGATTGAAGAGAGAAGAAGTGAGGGTAGTCTGTGACTATCCTGAGGTGTTTCCTGAAGAGTTACCAGGACTCCCTCCCAATCGGGAAATTGAGTTTGAAATTGAGTTGGCCCCAGGAACCAACCCAATTTCGAAGGCACCTTATCGCATGGCACCAGCAGAACTGAAAGAATTACAAGAACAATTGCAAGAGCTGCTTGACAAGGGTTTCATCCGCCCTAGTCATTCACCTTAGGGAGCTCCTGTACTGTTTGTCAATAAGAAAGATGGATCTATGCGAATGTGCATAGATTATCGAGCTTTGAATAAGGTAACCATCAAGAACAGATATCCCTTGCCAAGGATAGATGATTTATTTGATCAGCTGAAGGGAGCCACAGTGTTCTCCAAGATAGATCTGCGATCAGGTTACCATCAGCTAAAGGTTAAAGAAAGTGACATCCCCAGGACGGCCTTCAGGACAAGATACGGCCACTACGAATTTGTAGTAATGCCTTTTGGAGTAACCAATGCTCCAGCAGTCTTCATGGAGCTGATGAACCACATCTTCAGGGAGTATCTCGATAAATTCGTCATTGTATTTATTGATGATATCCTCATATACTCACAGACTTCAGAGGACCATGCTACACACTTGAGGATAGTGCTGCAGATCCTTCGGCAGGAGAAGCTCTATGCAAAATTCTCAAAGTGTGAGTTTTGGCTAGATCAGGTGACCTTCCTAGGTCACATTGTATCCAAAGAAGGCATTCAAGTTGATCCAGCCAAGATAGAAGCAGTCAGCGACTGGTGTAGACCCAAGAATGCCAGTGAAATCAGAAGCTTCTTAGGCCTGGCAGGATATTACAGAAAATTTGTGGAGGACTTTTCCAGAATAGCCTCTCCACTCACAGCCCTGACCAGAAAGAATCAGAAGTTTGAGTGGTCAGATAAATGCGAGCACAGTTTCCTAGAACTGAAGAAAAGATTGACTAGTGCTCCCATCCTGACTGTTCCAGAGAGTGACAAGGCCTTTGACATCTACAGTGATGCATCCAAGATGGGCCTTGGAGCTGTCCTCATGCAAGACGGTAAAGTGATAGCATATGCCTCCAGACAGCTCAAGGACTATGAGAAGAATTACCCTACCCACGACCTTGAGCTAGCAGCTGTGGTTTTCGCACTGAAGCTCTGGAGACACTACCTGTATGGAGTGCAGTGCAGAATCTTCACAGACCATCAAAGTTTGAAGTACTTCTTCACTCAGAAGGACCTGAATATGAGGCAGCGCAGGTGGCTAGAGTTGGTCAAAGATTATGACTGTGAAATCCTCTACCACCCAGGTAAAGCTAATAAAGTGGCAGATGCACTGAGCAGAAAATCCTGTGCAGCACTGATGTCCCTATCATCACTGTCTCTACCACTTCAGAAAGAAATAAAGGCTTTTGGAGTCGAGGTAATAATTGGGCAACTTTCTGCATTGACTCCAGAGTCAACCCTGCTTGTGGATATACAAAGAAAGCAAAGTCAAGACCCAGAGATCCAGAAGATCAGGCAGGAGATCCAAGAGGCAGAAAATTCAGAGTTTCGAGTATCAGACAGCGGCACCCTCTATCTTGGAGACCGCCTTTGCGTCCCCAATGATGAGGAACTAAGAAAGAATATTTTAGAAGAAGCCCACAGTACCCCGTACTCTATGCATCCTGGTTCTACCAAGATGTACCAAGATTTAAAGAAGAGGTTCTGGTGGTTTGGACTCAAGCGAGACGTGGCCAGATATATCAGTACCTGCTTGACCTGCCAGAGAGAGTCAAAGCGGAACACCAGAGACCAGGAGGAGTTCTACAACTACTTCCCATTCCAGAGTGGAAGTGGGAAGAGATATCCATGGATTTTATCACAGGTCTCCCAAGGACCACCCATGGACACGATACAATATGGGTGATAGTGGATAGATTGACCAAGTCTGCCCACTTCTTAGCCATCAAGTTATCGTATTCGGTAGAGCAGTTAGCACAGCTGTACGTGAAAGAAGTAATCAGGCTTCATGGAGTTCCGAAATCGATCATTTCTAACAGAGACGGGCGGTTCATCTCCCATTTTTGGAGGTGTGTTCAGGACGCCCTAGGCACCAGACTTCAGTTCAGCACAGCTTTCCATCCCCAGACAGATGGACAAACAGAGAGAGTAAATCAGATTTTAGAAGACATGCTCAGGGCTTGTGCGTTGGACTTTAAAGGTAGTTGGTGCAAATTTCTGTGCTTAGCTGAGTTTGCCTACAACAATAGCTATCAGGCCACCATCAGGATGGCACCTTATGAGGCATTGTATGGCAGAAAATGCAGATCACCCATATGTTGGCAAGAAGCTGGTGAGAAGAAAGAGATGGAGTCAGGACTAGGCAGCCAGACTGAGCTTATAGATGAGACCACTCAGGCTATCCAGACGATCCGCCAGAGGATTGAGACTGCCCAGAGTAGACAGAAAAGTTATGCTGACACACGCCGAAGGCCACTTGAGTTCCAAGTTGGAGATTCAGTATTTCTCAAGGTCGCTCCCATGAAGGGAGTGGTGAGATTTGGCAAGAAGGGCAAGCTAAGTCCTCGCTACATAGGACCCTACAAGATCATAAAGAGGGTCGGTAAGGTAGCATATGAGCTGGACCTACCAGAGGATATGTCAGCTATCCACAGTACCTTTCATGTCTCTATGCTAAAGAAGTGTATTCACGACCCTAGCCAAGTGATTCAGCCTCAGTCAGTACAGATCCAAGAAGATCTTAGCTATGAGAGCAGACCGACACAGATAGTGGACAAAGCAGTTAAAAGATTAAGAAACAAAGAAGTGCCACTAGTGAAGGTCATCTGGCAGAATCAAAAGCATGAGGAGGCTACTTGGGAACGTGAGGACAGCATGAGAGAAAGATATCCAGAATTATTCTAAGTTCGAGGACGAACTTTTTATAAGGTATGGGGGATTGTAACGCCCCAAAATTCCCATTTTTAGTTCGTAAAGTCCTTAGAATTATTTAAAAATGGTTTAGAAATATTCTAGATATTTTTAGGAATTTTTAGAATATTTTTATGGAATTTTCCGAGTCCGTTTAGTATTTTTAAAAAAAGAAAAACGTTTAAGGGCAGCAGGGGGTTCGAAACCGCGACCACCAGGAGACCAGGCGAGCGCGCGACCAGCTGGGCTGGTTCGTTTTATTAATAAAGAATAAGCAAACCAATAGATAAGTTGTGGTTAGGTCAATCCGCCCCATAAGTATAAATAGATAAGTTAAGAGAGGAAATTGGATTTTTTGGTTTTCTCTCTTCCTCACCCTAGCCGCGCGACACACGCACGGGAATCCTCTTCCCCTCTCTTGTGCGCACGCCAACACCAAGCCGAGACTTCCTCTCCTCTTCCAAGGGGGCGCCGGCCAAGAGGGAACCAAGGAGACGGAGCGTTTCGTCCGTCTCGACGAGGAGAACGCGTAGGCGCGGACGGTTCGTGGAGATCTCACGTTTCTCACGAGCCCTGGATCTCAATTTCGGTAGTAAGTCCAAGATATCGATGTAAGTACTGCTCACCTGCAGTAAGAGGCGGTTTTTCCGCAAGAATTTCCCTTAAAAGTTTTTAAAAGAGATATTTCCTTTTTGTTTGAGTTTTTGCATGTGATCTTAGTTCATTATATGCTTATATATGTTGATTAAGTACCCTATGTGAGTTTAGGGTCCAAGAAAAGCTATGAGAAAAGAAAAGAGAAGATAAAGATAAGAAAGAAAAGGCCAAGGCCTTAAGAAATCCCCAAAAGTCAAGACTTAGGGATTTTAGCACGCAAGGTGCTCGAGAAAATGCCAAGGCATTTACAGATAAGAAAGAAAAGAAAGAAAAGCTATTTTATTTTCTAAGGCCAGTACCCGGCGTCCAAGGGCATCGTTAAAGAAATCCAGGTGTCCAATTCCAAGGTCTTGGCCCTAGTAGACCAAGGTCTGCTCTATTAGGATTGGTGGCTCGCTACCCCAACCTTTTAGGGAACGCGCATATGAGATGGTACTTACGTCTTCAGTGGATCCAAGTGATTATTATTTTCATGTATATGCTTTAGCAAAGTTTCTAAAGTTTAAAGAGTTTTCAAAAAGTTAAAGAATAGTTAAAGTTTCAAGTTGAGCCAAGAAAGGCAAGTTGAGATTTATTAATGCTTGAGTATGCATGTTTTGAGTTATACATGTTTAGTTTAGTTTCTTTCAAGCATATAAGTATCTCATGTGATTTTCATATTGTTCAAGAAGCATGTTTGCACATTTCGAGATTTTGTGAGCTAGATAGTACTTACTAAGCTTTTTGCTTACTAGTTGCATTTCCTCTTACTGCAGATAAAGGTAAAGGCAAGCAATTCTGAAGGAAGGCGACGAGGCGGTGCTGAGTAAAGTGTGTGTGGTGGCTGATTTTGGAGAGATCCTTGAGACGAGACAATTTAGTTATTTGAATTACAATGTTTTAGTTTATTCAAATTTCAAGTTCTTGCTTTATGGAGTTTAGCGAACATTTAAGCTTTGGATAGTTTTACATGCTCAATTTCTTAGAGTAAAGATTCCATGTCATTTCATTTAGCATACATATCCTTATGATTGCATTGGATGAGTAGAAGTGTGAGTAGTTTGAAATATTGATACTTTGTTAGAGAAATAGATGCATGTGCCAAGATAGTATTAATTTCCCTTTGAATCAAGTTTTATTTGCTTAAGTATGTTTAGAAGAGTTGCTTTCTCATTTGATAATGCCTTAGCAATGTTATAGAATCTTGCATGATGAGTTTAAATGGTTTGAAGTTAAGTTTGGTACAAACTCTAGCCTAAAGGTTATATAGATTTTCATAACTTGCTAAATCTTGCAAAAGTCCTAATTTCAAGTTTATGGATTCGTTTTGATTGGCTAAACTGTTTAGAAAACTAGTATAGGGTATAGAAATGGTGTCATGATTTTGTATGGCTCGAAAGTATGCGTTTGGTGGATGTTTGGAGATGAATTTCAGATTTCAGGCGTGCCAGTCGACTGGTTCAGTATCAGTCGACTGGTACCAGTCGACTGGTACAGGACCAGTCGACTGCCCTATCGAACAGCAGCTTCTGTTCGGTGCACCAGGCACCTGCCAAGGGTCAGTCGCCTGGTACCAGTCGACTGCCACATAGCAGTCGACTGGTGCCGCAAAGTGAAGTTGGGCAGGGTGAGTTTCAATAAATATTTCTTTATGAATTTTAGAGAAAGGAGGTGTGCCATGGTATCATGCATGACTATTAGAGTTAGAATATCATCCCTAGAGGGATTTAAAAGAAAAAAAAGATTTCCGCATTCTTAGTCGTGCATTAGAGTCAAGAAGTAGAAGATGTAGCGGGCCGTCTAAGGTAAGAGAAGGCGGGTCGCTACAGTCCTCTTGGCATTCTCTTCCTTTATATCATAGTGAGAAGGTGGACATTACTTATCATCATACTTATAGAGACAGGACATTACTTCAATAAGGACATTTCATAAATAAGGATATTTCATTACTTCACTATCATTCTACTCATATCATCATACTCATATAGCAAATGTCATATCACCATACTATCATCATACTCATCATCATACTCATATAACATATGTCATACCATCATACTGTCATCATACTCATAATAGCATTACTGATCATGCACATAATAGCATATAATAATACTAACATACTTCCTTATCATCATGCATTTACTGATACTAGCAATCAATAAAGAAAGCATATAATACTACAACATATGAACTTCTTACTTGGCAGGCGGCAGGATTGATGCTTGATGTCAGTGTAGCGAAAGGGTGGAACCTTTTGCTCTGATACCACTCTGTGACGACCCGCCTCCTTAACTTCTCTCTCCCTTAAGGCGGGCGCCACATTCACTTAGCCTTAACTTTACCTTATTCTTAGCCTTAGGTTATAACTACTGGACTTCCTTTAACTTGCTATGAAAATTTTTTTTTTCTTCCTTCTCTCTTTTTTTTTAAAAAAACAAACCAACTTTCATTTTATTTGCTTTGCAAGGATTTGACGCCTAGACCTCTTTGTTATAAGACTAAAGCACGAACCAGCTGCTCTATACCACTTCTTTTCAATGGTACTAGTCGACTGGCTATATAGCAGTCGACTGGTATCGGCCACAGAAAGTTTCTGGGCGCGGCACCAGTCGACTGGCCTCATGGCAGTCAACTGGTGGATTGAACAGAAACTTTCTTTTCGATATGGCAGTCGACTGGTTCTGAACCAGTCGACTGGCACGCCTGAAAACCTGCATTTCAGACCTGAAAACCATCTCCAATGATCCACAAAACATATACTTTCAAGATATACAAAGACATAACTCCATTTCTATACTCTATACTACTTTTATGAACATTTTAGCAACTCAAAACGAATCCAATAACTTGAAATTAGAATCCTTGCGAGATTTAACAAAACTATCAAAACGTAAGCAAAACACTCTAGAGTTTGTACCAAACTTAACCTCTATGCGTAGTTTGAACAAAGTCATTCATTCTACCACTTCAAAACACCAAAACACATGTTCTACAAGACTTAGCCCAAAGATCTCTCCCACGGTTCCGCCGCCACTGAACATCAAAGCAAGTCCCTTCGCCTCCTTAACTTATGCTTTTTCTTTACCTTTATCTACAATAGAAGGAAAATGCAACTAATAAGCAAATTGCTTAGTAAGTAAATCCTAACTCACAAATCCAAACGATAAGGGATAAACATGCTCTTTTCAAAGAATGCTTGCTTCAAAATACATGCACTTTGAAATACTTACACATGGAAACTTTCACATATTTATCATGCTCAATCATGCTTGGAAACATTTACTAGCATTAAAACATTGGCAAATCTAACATGCTCATAATTTCTTTTGAGACTTGCTACTTATGCATTTCCATACTTTAAACCACTAACTTCCTTGCTCTTGCTCTTTAACATGCTTGTAACATAACAATGTTAACATACTTAGCAAAACATATGCTTAAACTGAAAATACTTACATATACTCATATACATCAAAATAATAATCAACTTTCTCAGGCCTTGACAATGTACCTGGTATCAGTGTACCAATGCGCGCATCCCTAATAGGTTTCGGGGTAGCTAGCCACCGCACCCTATTAGAGCTTCTTTCTAACATTCTGTGGGCCTCTCTTTTGCCCGGTACATGTCACTTTTCAAAAGTAAAATACTTTCTTATTCATAATGCTTGTATTTATCAAGCTAAACTTTCTTTTTCATAAATCTTTGCACTACAAAACTTTACCTTTCTCACATGGAACTTTCATCGAGCACCTTGCGTGCCCTTAACCCAAAACTCATTTTTGGGACTTTTCAAGAACTTAATCTTTCATGCTTAGATCACACACATAACAATCTACTCCAATTCAAATTCTATGATTAAAAACATGTATTCTTTAGAAACTTAAATCACACAATAAACAATATTCTCAAAGCATGCACTTAGATTACAAAATCAAGGTTCTACAACAAGAAAACTACATGCGAAGCTACTCCTATTGCAGGTGAGTGATTTACTTACTCTTTTCTTGAAGAAAACTCACTAAGTATCTCGAAATTTCTAGTGTAGGGTTCTTTTCCTCTTCCTTTGCAAGAAAACTCCACTTCTTAGCCCTAGCGAAGAAGCCCTAGGCTCTCCACTCAAGAGGAGGAAGAAGGAGGAAGAAAACCCCTCCTTTTTCCCTGTTTTCGCAGCCCCGTCTCCTTTGCTCGCGCGGCCTCCCCGAAACCCTAAGAGGGGTCTTAACACAACATAAGTGGAAGTTTGAATACCTCTTCACGAAACGGGCTAAATCAACTATAATATTATTTCGTTTCATTCTTTTCTATGCTTGATACCCTAGCCCAGCTGGTTACTTGGACTTGCTTAAGGGCTTGCTTCTCGGGTGGTCGCGTGATCGATCCCCACCCGACCCCTTTAATTTTTTTTCTTTTTATTTTAGTCTGAAAAAATGCTATATAATTTCGAAAAATGCTAGAACAATTCCTAAAAATCCCTAATAATACCAGAAATTTATTGGGTGTTACATGTCACCCACTGCAACTGCTGTCACCTCCGTAGCATTGCCCATGTAGATGACGATTTCCCCATCAGCTAGCCGTCGGGTTTCCTTGAACCCCTGCAGAGTATTACAGACATGATTAGTGGCTCCCGTATCTACGGACCAGGTAATCGTAGATAGCACCGCTAAACATGTTTCAACGACTAAGCATGAAGAAATACCTTTGTCTTGACGACGAGGACAGTTCACCTTGCAGTGTCCAGTTTGCTTACACATGAAGCACTTACCTTTCGTCTTCTTCACGCCAGTTCGAGGTCCCTGCGATCCAGCTGCCTTCTTGTATCCACCTTGTTTCTTCTTCTTCCTGCCTTTCAACACAAAAGTAGAAACCTTCTGAGTGACCAAGGCCTGTGAACTCTAACAAAAGAGCCCCTCTGCCTCCTGAAGTTCGCCTGGCAGTTCCCCCAACATATATTCATGTTTGTTCATATTGTAGTTAAACTGGAACTACTCAAAACTCCTAGGCAGAGACTGGAGTATAATGTCGACCAGGGTTTCCTCGTCGATCTGTGCTCCCAGTATCTCAATCTCCTTGAGGTGATCCATCATCTTAAGGACATGATCCCTTACGGGTGTCCCTTTGACCATAGTAGTCGTCATCAAGCTCTTCATCACAACCTTCCTGGCAGGCCGACCCTGGTGCCCAAAGAGCTCCTTGAGGTTTTGCATCAAATCATAAGCAGTAGGCATGGCCTGATGTTGATGTTGGAATACATTCGACATAGATGCCAGAATGTAGCACTGCGCCATCTCATCTGCCTTGACCCACTTCTTAAAGCGCTCCCTCTGCTCTTCACTAGAGTTCTCACTAGGCTTTTCGGGGCATTCCTCGAAGAGCACATATTTGTACTCTTCAATTGTAAGGACAATGTCTAGGTCCCTTTTCCAGTCTATATAGTTAGGGCCAGTAAGCTTATTTTCCTTAAGTATGGTCGCTAGTGGGTTAAAGGTCATTTTGAAAAATTCTTGAGAATCACAACAATCACAACTTTAGATTTCTAAAATAAATTGATTCCTCGAATAATAAATTTTTGAAATCAACCAACACCTCAAACACCAAGAATTCGTATGCCATGTTAGTGTGGACGTATCTGAATTCTACATTCGTTAGAGGAGGTTTTACCCATTAATCTTATTATCATGTCAACCTAACTTTTTGACAAATTAGATTAATAGTTGGTTCACTTCGGCCCTACAAATAATAGCAATGGCTCCGTTAGGGAGGATACTAATATTTGTATCTAAGTGTTTACCATTACACGACACTAAGAAAATTATTTCCGATTATGTGTCTTCCGTTGGGGAAGTACATAAGCTCTTCAATAATTTTTTATAATCTTTTCTAACCCAGTTATCCGCAGAACAAACCTATCTGTTATGGAGGAAGGCACTCAGAGTCGACTCATGGGCATGTTCACATCACTTGTCAGATTGTAATGGAGGCCACGGGACCCATAGGGTCCCTCTCCCACTTAGTTATTTAATTTGAAGAATTTTACATGCACACACACGACAAGCACATAAACCAACATAATGAAATAGAAAAATCCTCGATTTTCCAACTTTCATGGCCTTGGTCTCCAATGCGCCTCCAGTCGTGTAGTCATCTCGTCCTCTCCACCCTACACCATGCGCAAGCCACCATTGAAGGGATCTCCTGTGGGGACTGGTGTCGTCGATAGAGGAGGGGCGAATATCAATCGTAAAAACTTTTCGGAAACTTGTGTAAGCATTCGTTCGTTCGTTCTGGACATAGAGTTAGTAGCACAGCGGAAAACAAAAAGAACGAGAATACAGACAACACAAAATTTACACGGGATTTTTTACTTGGTTCCCAACACCCCAGGGTCAGTACATCCAAGGCCTAAGCACGGGAACGCCCGTCCACTAATGGTCTCCTTTCCGGACTTTCTAGAGGCAGAGAAACCCATCTTGTAGTGCATAATTTACAATAAAAAAGATAGATAAAAATAAGTGCAGAATGTAAATTCAAACAAAACTAAAAGAGTCGAAGACTCGACCGATCTGGACCTCCGAAGTGTCGTGCACTTCCTCCCGGAGCCTCCTTGGTCGCAGAGCTTCGTCGTTAGTGTTTTATCGTCACTTGGAAAACATAGAATGATTTTTGAATGTCGTCCTAAGTTGAGGGGTCGAAGCCCCTTTTATAGGTTCTTTACTGGGCGCCTGTGATCAATGAGGCGCCTCATACAGCTTGGTCAAACTCCATCCTCATGCCGAACACACAACAGGGATAAATCTTCCCTTCATAGCCGCCTGACCCATATAGGGCGCCTGTGATCTCTCAGGCGCCTGTGTTAACAGGCGCCTGGGAGGTGGCTACCCAGTCCAGGGCGCTCTACACCTCTAGGTCGCCTGTTTGAATACAGGCGCCCTAGACGTCTTCCAGCAGCCTTGTTTTATTTCTTCTTTCTTGCTTCCAACTTTAGGTACCTGCAATATAATAACAGACAAGACAAATATGCAGATATATTTTCTTAACCTTAACGAATTGGTTCTGACTTCGGATTTCCCGTGAAACCCTAGGTGGAACCGACGCCTAAGTTCCCATCCCTGGGAATGTGCCTTTCACATACTCCTCTCAGGAGAAGTTACATATGCCAACCGGGACCTCCGGTTGGACTTTTACTTAGCCTTCGAGACTCCCGAATCTCGAGACGTCCGAACCTCGACCCGTCTCTACTTCTGTCCTTAGTCATCGCTCAGCTATGTTGCTCAATCCCTCGGACCAAGACTTCGTGCCCAAACCCTAGGTCCAGGACTTCGGTTCCCAACCCTCGGCCAGGACATAGTGCCCAATTCCTTGAACCAGGTCTTCGTGCCCAGCTTCACTCACCAGGTCTTAGTGTCCAGCTTCACTCACCAGGTCTTAGTGCCCAGCTTCACTCACCAGGTCTTAGTGCCCAACCCTCAGCCAGGACTAAGTGCCTAGGTTAACTAGGACTTTTCATCACTTTGGTCCAGTTTTCTTGACTACACTTCCCTTGTTCAATGTATCACTGACATAAGCATATTGTCAAACATTGAAATACTTAAAGGAGGACATCACTGATACATCTTGCACCAACAATCTCCACCTTTTTGATGTTTGACAATATCTTAAGTTAGATTGGATGAAAGAACTAAATTATGATCCTTGGGGGAAAAACTAATCTATGTTTTGAAAATATATTTTGATCAATTGGGAAAGATCTCTATCCTTTGGGAGAAAGAAAAAACTTCTACCTTAAGCTCACTCTCCCCTTTTTTCTTGAAAAAATATTTTGATTTTCATTTTTCTCCTTTGGGAAGACGACAAAAAAAAATTCTAACTTAAGCTCACTCTCCCCCTTTGTCATACATCAAAAATGACACAAACAGTCTTGCACTAACAATGAAAAATTAAAGAACATCTTTTGAAAGTGTTTGGTTTAATTCTTTTGAAAGCATAGCAAACCGCTAGTTAAAAAACTAGGTACTTAAATTTGGAAAAAAAATTTGAAAAAAATTTTGAACTTTGAAAATTGTCCACTTACAAAAAATATTGCCTTAGGAGAATGTGTGCATTTCGAAAAAATATTTACTTACAAAGATTTTGTGCACCAAAAAACATTCTCGTAAAAATTTTGAACATAGAGAACATTTTCCACTTAGGAAAGATTTTCACAAAAAATATTATGCACTTTAGAAAAATACTCTGAAAAATATTGTGCAAAAACTTGTACTTTGAAGGATATTTTTACTTGGAAAAGTTTGTACTTTGAAAAGTTTGTACTTTGAAAAGTTTGTACTTTGAAAAATATGTATTTTGAAAAATCTAAGTACTTTTGAAAAATATTATGCAATTTTTGAAAAATATAAGTACTTTGAAAACTACTAGTACTTTACTTGACTTGGTTGTTTTTCCAGTCTGACACAATCCTAGGAAACCTTGTTAACTACAAGGACAATTTCCTAAGTGTTCTGGAAAAGTTCTCCAAATTCAAGTAAGTATTATTTCCAAAAGTATTTTAAAAAAATTCGAAAGTGAAAAAATGAGAGTATTAAAAAAATTACTTATGTTTTTAAAAGTATTTTAAAAATATAGTGCATGCAAACTGATGACCGCTAACTAGGTGTCACAAATGTGGGTCTCAAAATTTAGATATGTGAAAAGTTGGAAACCCTTTTTACTATCAAAGAATGAAAACGTAGTAAAGGGGCCACAGGTCGTATTTTTCCCAGGGCTAGTTGAGGTTGTGTGATTCGAGCTCAAGTTTATGTGTCGTTGATATTTTTGGGTTTCAAATAAAATCTGAGTTTAGTTTCAATTAGAAATGAAATCGCAATATAAAGAGAGAAGAAAATGAACTAGGCAAGTTTAAGCTAGGAAATGTCAACTAATGGGCTCAAACAATGATAAACTTGATCAACCAAAACACTTAACCGAATTTTGAAACCAATTCTGCCAGCAAATGCAAAAGGATTCTACAAATCATGTTGAACTTCAAGATCTACCACTCAAAGCTGAAACATCCAACATGATATCAAATGCAGCCATGAAACAGCTTGGCACGCAAAGGAAACAACTTATGTGCAAATATGAACTACAATTCAGAAATGATCCATGTTCGAATGCAACTGATTTCAATCACAGCAATTCACTAAAAGGTAGGTTGAATCTTGATACAAAGTAGTGCTGAACTTATCTTGATACATCCTGCAGAAAATTTTAGCAAACTTGGCAAGCAAAGGAAACTGAATTTGTCGAAATTGTTACTAAACTGCAGCATTATAAGCTGATGTAAAGCAAATGAAATTGGAGCAAACAAATCAAATGCAGAATACAGCAACAAATGGATTCGGAAACAAATGAATGTGAAGTAGAAATTCGGAGCCAAAAACTGATTTGCAGAAATGCTTCAAATGCAGAAGTGAAAAACAGAAATTAGATGCAGAGTTTCAGAAACCTCCTGCCGAGAATCAGCAAATTGAATTCAGATTCAAACCAAACAACTGAGATCGAGTTCTCTAGTCTAGTGTTCAGATAAAATTCAGAAAAGCTAATGTTGACTTGATACAACTTCAGAATTAATTAATTAAAACCTTGCAGCAGTGAAAACCAAACTGATGTGCAGCAAAATGAAGCTAACTACAGAATTCAGATTCGAAATTGAGCAGAAACAACATATGCGAACTTAAGTCGAGTGCACTAATCCAAAGTAAGAAAAGGTTCACAAAAACTAGAACTAACTTGATACGAAAATCAAGACTGAAAACCCGAAACTAGGAAAATTTGGAAACTTAAGTTACAGAAATGAAAGTAGGTACGCAAGAATAGGAATACCAACTGATACTTACGAATTAAATTGTAGAACACATGAAATTAAATGACAGGATAACTAAACAAGCTCTATAGCTAATTAAAGTACAGATTCGAACCACTAATGAAAGCAGAAACAATCCAGAACCGAAACTAAAGCAACTGATAGAGAAATTCAGAAACAGAAATGAACTGTAGAAATGAAATTACAGCTAACAAATTGAAAAACACTAAGTAAACTAAGCCACAATTCCTCCCTTAGTTCAAGAACTCCTTGCTCGTCACACAAGGGTGGTCCTCGAACCCCTAAGCTCAATAAATCTCTAAAAAATGTGTCACCGTGACTGACTCAAACCCAAACTCTGCTCCAAGCTGAATTTCCCATCCAATCTCCTCGACCTTGATATGTTGGATTGCGATAATGGTGTGGAAATGATCTGAGCACTCTAGAGAACCCCTCCGGATAGTTGATAAGTACCATTTTATTGATTATTTTTATGGCAAAAACCCATGTTTGTGTTGGTGCAGTTTGCACTAACGGTCAAACTCGGGTTTTGATGTATGACAAAGTGGTTAAAGTTAGGGTTGTTGGTTTTTAACCTCTATACTAAGTGTGCAGGGTTGAAAGACTTAGGACCAGACACCAGGCTGAAGTCCAGGATGGTTTAGTCCTGGCGGGAAGTCCAGTTGGGTCCGCGGGACCTGACAACTGGCTGAAGACCAAGTTGGTTGAGACTTGGCAGGAAGACCAGGGTGGTTGAGCCTTGGCAGGATGTCCTGGTGGGTCAAGAAGTCAAGTAAAGCTGCACAAAGGGTAAGTGAGGTAAGTCACTGGAGGAGCGAACCAGTAAGGACGAGTCCATTTATGGGACTTTAGGCGCGGTCCAATTTAGACCCATTTGGGTGATCTAAGTTGAGGCCTGGTTTGATCCTGGTCTAGGAGACAGGGTCTAATTAACTATGAATATATTTTACTCCAATATATTTGATAACATTATTTTACAGAATTTATTTAATTAGATTCTAAATGCATTAACTTTATTTTACAGAATTTATTTAATTAGATTGTAAATGCATTAACTCTATTTATTTAATTAGATTCTAAATGCATTAACTCTATTTTACAGAATTTATTTAATTAGATTTTGTAGTTGAATTTTATAAAATTATTCCTTATCTAAAGCCTTGGTGGAGGATAAATTATCATTTAAATTATTCGTATTTCCTTCCTTTTTAGAGAATAAAATTATTCCTACTAATGCTTAAAATTCTCACGTAAAGCTTAGCTGGAAGGATAAAATCTCCTTTTAAATTATTAATAAAATTGTAAGAGGATAAAACCTCTCGGTTAACTTTTCAATATTCTGTATTTATATTTTATTTAAATTATTTTCTTAATTGAAGCAAAGGATAGAAACATTATTTTTTTTAATTATTTTATCTTGTTGATGGATAAAATTTGAGCTGAGAAGATCATGCATCGAGGCACTATAAATAGAAGCAAGCAAGCCCTCTAACAGAGAAGAAAATTTGATTCTGGTTCAAGCTTTGGTGCTCTCTCTTCCAAACTCCCCTGCTGCGGTCCAAGCTACGACGTGTTCACGTTTGATCGCTGCCGGAACTTCAACCCCAACATCTGAGCCCATCTAGGAGATCTTCTAAGTTGTTGGGTAACGTAATTTTTATTTCTTGCATTTAATTACTTGAAAGTGTGGGGTTGTCACACTTTCAATTCTTTTGTACTCGCCTACTCTATCGGGGTCTACCGGTAGAGACTTTTAGTGGATTGCCCATAGGAAAGGTTCAAGGAACCTGGGCCTTTGAGTAGGAGTCGGTGAAGGCTCCGAACGAAGTAAAACTCCTCGTGTAATTTTCTTTATTATTTTTCGCTTTCGCATATCGTTTTAATTTTTCCGCTGCGCACGTTATAAAAAGCATCGTACAATATTCTATCGACTCTGATTTTATAACGAAGATTTTAAAAGTCACGTGATTCACCCCCCCCCCTCTCAAGTGCATCGGTCCTACAAGTGGTATCAGAGCCATGTTCGCTCTGTATCGGTGCAACCACCATAAGAGCCGGGGGAAATCCAATTCTTTTTCGTTTGTTTTTGTGTTTTCGCTGCACGATCTAAATTAGGTATTGTTGCCTAAATTTAGAAATTTTCTATCGATTTTACTCGAATTTGGGCAACACCATTTCGAGTCATTTTTTTTTTGTTCCTTTCTTCTCGTTTTCCTACCACACTACTAATCCAAGACCTAGTCTTGGAACAAGTGTTTTTGTTGTTGTCTATTTCAGATGGCTCAAGGTGAAGGGTTTAGCACTGCCCGTCCTCCACTCTTCAATGGGGAAGACTTCCCTTACTGGAAATGAAGAATGGAGGTGTACCTAAAGACAGACATGGATCAATGGTTCGCGGTGCATTTTGGCTACGAACCACCAATGGACGAGGGAAACAATGCACCACTGAAGCCTGACAGATGGAACCTTGATATGAAGAGAAAGGCCCAGACTGAGTATAAGGCGCAGAACACCCTCCAGTGCGGACTAAGAAAAGAGGAATTGAACCGTATCGACCCAACTGAATCTGCCAAAGAGCTCTGGGACAAATTGATTGAACTACATGAAGGCACCTCTGATGCAAAGGTAACAAAAAGGGATTTACTTTTAAATAAGTTATTTAACATAAAAATGCAGGAAGGAGAATCTGCAAGCCAACTTCACGCCCGGATCAAGGACATACTAAATGGACTCCACCTAATCGGGCACAAACAAGAAAACAGAGACATCATAAGGTATGCTTTAAATGTGTTCTCTAGAAATTCACTGTGGGCATCTATTATAGATGCTTATAAAATTTCTAGGAACCTTTCTAAAATTAATTTAGATGAATTGTTTTGTGAATTAGAACTGCATGAACAGACTAACGCCAAGGCCGAGAAAGGGTTTGCCTTATTTGCAGGTTCCTCAAAAGAAGACAAGTCAAAGAAGAAAATTCAAGAATCAGAAGAAGTGTCAGACTCAGACTCAGATGATGAGGAACAAATGGTCAACCTAGTAAGAAAGGTCTTCGCCAAAAAGAAAAGCCAGTTCTCAAGAAAGGACCTCCAGAGGATAATGAAGCCCACAGCAGTGAAGACAAAAGTAAAATAACCTGCTTCGGCTGCAACAGAAAAGGACACTTCAAACACGAATGCCCCTACAAAAAGGAGAATCAACCCAAGAAGAATAAGAAGAAGAAGACTCTTCAAGCCACTTGGGACGACAGCACAGACGACTCTGACGATGAACCACCAAGGAACTCAAACTATCTCGCACTAATGGCAACCGGACCCGGGTCAGACTCAGAGCACGGCGAAGATTCCGAATACGAGTCGAGTCAAGAGATCGGACTCTTTTCGGACGACTCGACTAAGGTATATTTAGATTCAGTTAATCAAAATTTTTTTAAGATTATCTCTGCTTTAAATAAAAAATTACTTGCATCTGAATCTAGAAATGACCAGCTCCTTATGGAAAATCAAGACCTTAAGGAGCAATTAATTAATACCAGAACATTAACTGAACAAACTCAAAATCAAAAATTAATTGAGCTTGAAACTGAAAACTCAACCCTAAAGGGCGAAGTCCTAAAACTTAAGGATCTACTAGCAACTTTCACAACCCGATCCAAGAACCTTGACCTTATTCTTGGATCACAAAAGGGCATGTACAACAAATCTGGGATAGGATATAAATCAAGATCAACCCAAAGATCCTTTATCTCCTTTATCCACCCCTGCAAAAATCAACGAAAAGCGTGGGTTCCGAAAGCTTATCTAACAAAGCAAGTAGGTCAGAATCAATTTTATGTCCCAAAAAGGGACATCCATTACATTGACCCTAGACACCCAGTCTACAATTTAGGGGGAGGCTCCAAACTAGTTGGCACCTCAAAATCAGCCTTTGCCCATGTGGGCACTTAGGACTAGCTTCAAAGTTAATTTGACTCTTGTACTATTTAGTACCAGGGTTTTCAATGAGTAAGTTAAAAGTCCAACTTCTTTAAGCGGCTTTGCCTAGAAAATGGTTGTTGCTCCAATAAGGCTTCGGCCAAAGAAGGCCACTGTGCCTCGCCATGGCCTGGAAGCCAATTATTGAAGTGTACTTTTAAATTACTACTTGTTAAACTTGGATCTAACACAAGGTCAAGTTAACTTTTCAAAACAAACTCAAAATCATCTCACAAAATCATAGGACTCCCTTGATTGATGACTTAGACCGAGTCAGATGAATAAGGATAACCAAATTCAAATTATTGATTGATAACTCAACATTCATACTTAAATTCAAATTCAAATTCAAAAAATTAAAATTCAAATTCAAATTCAAAAATTAAAATTAAAATTCAAAAATTCAAATTCAAATTCAAATTCAAAAAAATAAAATTCAAATTCAAAAATTAAAATTCAAAAATTCAAATTCAAATTCAAATTCAAAAAATAAAATTCAAATTCAAAAATTAAAATTCAAATTCAAATTCAAATTCAAAAATTAAAATTCAAATTCAAATTCAAAAAATAAAATTCAAATTCAAATAAAATTCAAATTCAAAATCAAATTAACATTTCAAAATTCAAATTAACAAAATCAAAATTCAAAATTCATTCAAAATTCAAAATTCAAATTAACAAATTCAAAAATCAAAATTCAAATTAACAAATTCAAAATTCAAAATTCAAATTAACAAAATCAAAATTCAAAATTCAAATTAACATTTCAAAATTCAAATTAACAAAATCAAAATTCAAAACTCAAATTAACAAATTCAAAAATTCAAAATTCAAATTAACAAATTCAAAAATTTAAAATTCAAATTAACAAGATTCAGATTATCAAATTCAAAATTCAAAATTGAACATTCAAATTAACAAATTCAAATTTAAAATTTAAATTCTTAAATTTTTGAAATTTCTTAATGTTTCTCGAAATTCAAAACTCTTAAGTTTTTTTTTTAAATTCACATTTTTCAAAGCTGTTCAAAATTTAAATTTTCAAATTCCTTAAGTTCTTTTTAAGTTGTTCAAAATTCAAAATTTTAAATTCCTTAACTTTTTCAAAATTTCAAGTTTTCAAATTTCTTAAAGTTTTTCAAAATTCAAATTCTCCTAAGCCTTTTAAACTCAAATTTTTAAACTTCTTAGTTTTTTTTTGGGGTTTAAATTTCTTAAGTTTCTTTAAATCATTCCTTGAACTCATTCGAAACTTAAACTAAATTCTAAAAATTCCCTACTTAACTGTAGGAAAACTAAGGTAATTGCCCTAGGTACCACTAAACTTGAGTCTGATTGTATAATTAAAACTGTCTTACTTGTTGAAAACTTTCACTTCAATTTACTAAGTATTAGCCAATTGTGTGACACTGGTTATAAGGTTAGGTTCTTGTCCAATGAATGTCTGATCAAACACACTGACAACCCAAACATCACACTTAGAGGACATAGGCACAATAACATTTATGAATCTAAAGGCTAACCTAGCTGATATATTTACTAAACCACTCTCTGAATTTGAATTTAGTAACTTAAAAAGGTTAATAGGAATGTGTGTTATAGACTAGGACTGACCTGATAAGCTTAAGTTGACTTTTGGTTTAACTAATTAAGCTTGTAAGTTTAAAAACATGGATTTTTCAAACTTGTTTTTCAAAAGTTTATTGTCTTTCAAAATTTAACTTAAACACGGACTTTTCAAACTTGTTTTTCAAGAACTTTATTGTCTTTCAAAATTTGATTTTCAAAACTGGCAGACTTAGCCTAAGCTTGACCCCTAGAATTGCATGAACCTATAGATTTAGGTAGCCGCATCTCACAAAACACATTAAGATTAACATGTTTGTGTTTGCAAAAACATAGAATGGTTGTGAGATGCATAGGATACTGCCTGGACTTTCGAATGCTTAAGTCAGTGCATCACAATAAGTCTGGGCGTAAAATACCAACATTACAGTGATCAAGTCAAGTAGTCTTGCACTAAAATCTAAGCTAGACATTATTACTTGACTTGACTAACCCAGTGAACACTACTATCATCTAGATAGTTAGTCAGTAACTAGGGTTAGACACATGAAAAGGGACCACAATCATTACTTGGTCCAGGGGGAGCAGAGGTCAAAATACTTTTTCAAAATGTCATTTTTGACAAAACACATTTGAAAATTTTGATAAAAGTTGAGAGGGAGTTCCAGCTAATCCCTAAAAATATTTTTTTATTAAGATAGATATTATATTTTCTGAAAAAAAAATCTTTTTTGAAAGATTTTTTTTTTGAAAGCTAAGTTAATAGATTTAAGACTAGTTTCTTTTCTAACACTTAGCCTATATTTCTACTCCCTTAAACTTGTTATGCTTATATCTTTTTTGATGAATAACAAAGGGGGAGAGTAGGGTAAAAGGGTTAGAAAATTGCAAACAGCATACTTATTTCACATTTATTTACCTCTGCGTTCTTGTGTGCTGCAACTTTCATACCTATGCTTGTGTTATATTGTTTGCATGTTTATGCAAGTTCATATCTGCTATTTTTTTCTAACTTTAACCTGAGTTGTCAATACATCAAAAAGGGGGAGATTGTTAGTGCAGTTTGCACTAACGGTCAAACTCGGGTTTTGATGTATGACAAAGTGGTTAAAGTTAGGGTTGTTGGTTTTTAACCTCTTTACTAAGTGTGCAGGGTTGAAAGACTTAGGACCAGACACCAGGCTGAAGTCCAGGATGGTTGAGTCCTGGCGGGAAGTCCAGTTGGGTCCGCGGGACCTGACAACTGGCTGAAGACCAAGTTGGTTGAGACTTGGCTGGAAGACCAGGGTGGTTGAGCCTTGGCAGGAAGTCCTGGTGGGTCAAGAAGTCAATAAAGCTGCACAAAGGGTAAGTGAGGTAAGTCACTGGAGGAGCGAACCAGTGAGGATGAGTCCATTTATGGGACTTTAGGCGCGGTCCAATTTAGACCCATTTGGGTGATCTAAGTTGAGGCCTGGTTAGATCCTGGTCTAGGAGACAGGGTCTAATTAACTATGAATATATTTTACTCCAATATATTTGATAACATTATTTTACAGAATTTATTTAATTAGATTCTAAATGCATTAACTTTATTTTACAGAATTTATTTAATTAGATTCTAAATGTATTAACTCTATTTATTTAATTAGATTCTAAATGCATTAACTCTATTTTACAGAATTTATTTAATTAGATTTTGTAGTTGAATTTTATAAAATTATTCCTTATCTAAAGCCTTGGTGGAGGATAAATTATCATTTAAATTATTCGTATTTCCTTCCTTTTTAGAGAATAAAATTATTCCTACTAATGCTTAAAATTCTCACGTAAAGCTTAGCTGGAAGGATAAAATCTCCTTTTAAATTATTAATAAAATTGTAAGAGGATAAAACCTCTCGGTTAACTTTTCAATATTCTGTATTTATATTTTATTTAAATTATTTTTTTAATTGAAGCAAAGGATAGAAACATTATTTTTTTTAATTATTTTATCTTGTTGATGGATAAAATTTGAGCTGAGAAGATCATGCATCGAGGCACTATAAATAGAAGCAAGCAAGCCCTCTAACAGAGAAGAAAATTTGATTCTGGTTCAAGCTTTGGTGCTCTCTCTTCCAAACTCCCCTGCTGCGGTCCAAGCTACGACGTGTTCACGTTTGATCGCTGCCGGAACTTCAACCTCAACATCTGAGCCCATCTAGGAGATCTTCTAAGTTGTTGGGTAACGTAATTTTTATAATTACTTGAAAGTGTGGGGTTGTCACACTTTCAATTCTTTTGTACTCGCCAACTCTATCGGGGTTTACCGGTAGAGAGTTTTAGTAGATTGCCCACAGGAAAGGTTCAAGGAACCTGGGCCTTCGAGTAGGAGTCGGCGAAGGCTCCGAACGAAGTAAAACTCCTCGTGTAATTTTCTTTATTATTTTTCACTTTCGCATATCGTTTTAATTTTTCCGCTGCGCACGTTATAAAAAGCATCGTACAATTTTCTATCGACTCTGATTTTATAACGAAGATTTTAAAAGTCACGTGATTCACTCCCCCCCCCCTCTCACGTGCATCAGTCCTACAGTTTGACCCATGTTTTTCTTGCTTAATTGTGAAATTACTCTAGGTTTTAGAACTTGCTTTTATTTTGACTTAATTGCAAATCTATATATATTTGGATTATTTGACCACTAAATTTTTGATCTCTTTTGTAGGCATGCAAGGTTCATGGACCTAGGGCATACTGGGTCAAACTTGAGTCGGAAGTGGACCTGGATCGAGTTATCAAGCTTCGGATTAATCGGGGCCGTCCGATTCAAAAGCGGCTAGATCTGAGCCATCCCGGACCATCTGAAGCAATCCGAGCTAGGGTTAGGGTTGATCAAGCACTCTGATCAAAATCTAAAGGTTTTATCCCAATCAGAGCTCATTCAACCGTTGGATCAAGCTCGGAGGGCTCTAGACTGTCCATTCAAAGATTAGGTTGATCTGGACCATCCGTTGCACATCATGAGGATCCGAGCTACCACGAGGCAGATCCTGACCCTTGATCAATATCATAAAAATTTGGTTCAGATCGGATGAAGATCAGCCGTTGGATTTCCTCAAATCAATCTGGGCCGTTCATTCCTAATTACTTAAGGAAATTTTCCCCAGCCTTCTCCTCATCGCGTCTTCGCCGCAACAGTGACTTCCTTTGTTTTTCTTCATGTTCTTCAAGCTTTTCATTCATCCGAAGGCGTGATCACTCAATTCCTGATTTAGAGCAAGTGCTAGGCCATTGGGAAGAGGTCTTAGTGGAGTTTTCAGCTCTCTACTGCCCATGAACAGAGCTGAGCGAGGTCTCCTTAGCTCTGCTATTTGAAGTCTGCGATTTCAGTTGTGCATCCATTTCCATCCACCGGAGCCATCTGGAGGGGTTCCCTAGATTGCTCCGACCATCCACAAATCACAACCGCACGTGGACGCAGCAGAAGTGAAGGTTTCGAATGGGGAATTCAGATTTGGGTAGAGTTGAGCTCGGATTGTGTCGCAGAGACAATCTTCCAGTTGTTTGCTGAGCTTATGGGTCTGAGGCTCACCCTTGCGTGACGAACAAGGAGTACCTGAGCTAAAGAAGGGATTGAGGAGTAGTTTCTTAGTGAATTTTCTGTTTTAGCAGTAGTTTCCATTTCTGCCGCAACTCTGTTTCTGAATTTTCAGTTATATCAGCTGTTTGAGTTGGTTTTCTGAATTGTTTAGCTTAATTAGGTTTTTAATCTTTAAGTTAAGTAGTTTAGGAGCTTGTTTAGTGAACAATTAGATTCAATTTCAGCTCGTAACACTTCAAGGCTTGCGTGCCAATTCAGATTGTGTGCCACTTCTATTTCTGCAATTTCTGTCGGTTTTTGAATTTTTCAGCGTGTAGTTTCTGAAATTCGAGTCAAGTTTACATTATGTCTTCTAAATCCAATCAGTTCTATTGTCTGCAATAGGTATTTTCTTCGTTTATGCATTTCTTCCTTCATGTTCTGAACTCTTGTTTTCACTTCTGAATTTCTGCATATGGCTTTTACGTTTCTGCATTTTCACCTCTGCATAGAGCTTTACTCAATTGATCAGATTTTGGTTTGAAACCCTTCATTCATTCTTGCAAACGTCTTCACTAATAACTTGCTTTCTGAATTTCATCGATCAGTTTCATTTTGAAGTGTTCGTATTAGCTTTGGCACATAGGTATCAGCTTGGGCACAAAGTCTTTCTCTGCGTGCCAAGTTGGTTATTCCTCAGTTTGTATCAAGAGAGGTTTTAGCAGTGAATTGCATCAGGTTAAGTGAAACTGTCAGTGAGCTTTTGAGTTGGAAATCAGTAGATTTGCATTCGGAAATGTCTGAACTTATGTATCCATGTTTGCATTAGATAGGTTCTTAATTTTGTAACTAGCTTATGTTTCCTTGACTTAAGTTTGCATTTTGAAGTAAGTTGTTCTTTTGAATTAATTTCAATCGAAAATGTTGGAATTGCTTTGATTCACCTTGCTTAGCATTCTAGTTTGCATTTGATACCGAAATTGATTTTTCAAGTTGGTTACTTGCATTGTTAGAATTAAGTTTCCAATTGTTTGTGCTTATTAGTTGAAATTACATCAGCTTAAGTTCCATACTTAATTTTTCTTGCTTCTTCTTTTTGTCCTCATTTCCGAATTGCAACCCAAACCCAAATCACATTCAAAATCCAAAATTCACAAACGACACATAAATACAAGCTCGAATCACACAACATCAACTATCCCTAGGAAAAATACGACCTGTGGCCCCTTTACTACCTGTTCATTCTTGATTGCAAAAAGGGTTTCCAGCATTATTCATATTTAAATTTGAGACCCACATTCGTGACACCTAGTTCGGGTCCATCAATAGCTCAGATGGATGAAGGATGGAACAAAACCGAGATCCGATCAGTGAAGGGCAGAGCCGACGAAACCCTTAATCAACTCTGTTCTTGGGTGAATTTGAGCTTGAGACTTCACGAAAACTTCCTCCCGAAGATCTATGACTTGATCCAATGAAGAAATTGAGTGGTCGCGCCCACGGATTGAAGAAAAGCTGAAGAAAAATGAAGAAGTACTGAAGAAGATGAAGGTTGCGGCGAAGACGTGACACTGTACAATGGGGAGGAATTTTTGATTAAATA
Source organism: Boesenbergia rotunda (assembly GCA_024364735.1). Taxonomy (NCBI): domain Eukaryota; kingdom Viridiplantae; phylum Streptophyta; class Magnoliopsida; order Zingiberales; family Zingiberaceae; genus Boesenbergia; species Boesenbergia rotunda. The sequence goes on along the minus strand of JAGFNQ010006854.1, from coordinate 11,637 downwards.
CTTTGAAATGAACGGCCCAGATTATTCAAGTCAAATCCAACAGTTGATCTTTGTCCGATCTGAGCCAAACTTTGATGATGTTGTTCAAGGGTTAGGATCTGCCTCCCAGTAGCTCAGATCTTCCAGATTTGCAATAGATGGGCCAGATCAACCCGATCTTTGAATGGACGATGTAGATCCTCTTGGCTTGATCCAATGGTGGAATGATCTCTGATTTGGATGAAAATCTCAGATCTTGACCTGAGTGCTTGATCAGCCTTAACCCTAGCCGGATTGCCTCAAAGGTTCCCAGATGGCTCAGATCTAGCCGCTTTTGAATCGGACGACCCAGATTTGTTTGAAGCTTGATCACTTGATCCGGGCCCACTTCCGACTCAAGTTTGACCCATTATGCCCTAGGTCCATGATCCTTTCATGCCTACAAAAATAAGTCAATAATTTAGTGGCAAAATCATTTCAAATGTGTAAAGATTTGCAATTTAGTTCAAAATAAAAGTAAGTCCTAGAACCTAGGGTAAATTCACAATTATGCAAGAAAAACATGGGTCAAACATGGATTTCGGCATCTGAAATAACCAATAAAATAACACTTATCAACTCCCCCACACTTAAGCTTGAGCGTCTCGCGAAACTACTACGTATGTATCCCTTAGGCTCTTTCCAAGCATAATTAGAAACAAGTGAAAAGAAATTACCTAAGGTTGTCAATTCTCAAAAATCTAAGCTCTATGGATTAGTATCTCGTCCTTAAATCAACAACTTAGCCTTTTCATCCTTCATGATTCATTGAGATAAATTTAACTCACTAGCCTTTCAAAGAAAATTTTTGGTGGCTCTCTTCTTGAATTCTAACTTCATGATAAAAATGGAGCTCACTCAAATATACATGCTTTTTGCACTACCATATGCTTGCTTGTTATCTAATCTCCACTATTATTCGTGATTAGGATCCACATCTACAAAAATAAGGGAAAAATATGGAAAATGGTAAGCATGAAGTGGAAGCCAAGAAAATAGAAAAAATTGATGAAATGGGAGACTTGGTTGCTCAAAAATATTTCCAATGCACTTTGCTTCTCTTTACAGTCCTCTAGTGAAATTAAAAGTGTGGTGAAGTCAAACTTGAACAATGTCTTTGATTTGGATGAAGAACCTTCCTTGACCTCATTGTACCAATTTTTTCTATTGCGTGCCAACTTGTTTTCTTTTCCTCTTTTCATCATATTTTTCTCTTCTTTCTTTCTCCCTTGAAAAGTCAGAATGGTAATGGTACAATGCTTTGATTAGGATGAGATTCTCTTCACTGATTTAATGGTGCCAAGTCTTCAATTGTGTGTGCCAACTTTGTTCCTTTCTGTCTTTTTTTTTCCTGCTCATCCAATCTTCTAATGGAGCATTTCAGATCAGGTTTATATCAGAGAAACATACAATCCTCACTAAACAACTCTTGCAACTCACTCTTGATACATACCCTTCTCTAGTTGGCACACTTCTATCACTTCCTTCTCTTTTTTTCTATATATGATCAGCTGCTGATTCTGTTTTGGTTCTTCATTCTGTTTAGTTGGGATGTGCTCAAATTCCTATCAGAATTAGCTTCAACTCAGCACTACCGTGAGCTTCAAATGAATAGCTACTCTCTTCTTGAATCTGCCTTTAATATGTTTCTGCCTTCAATCAGTTTCTGAACTGTTTTGTTTCAAGTTTCAGCTCCATGCACTAAATTTCAGAATCCAAAATCATCCACTTCTTCATCCTTGCACCTCTCACATTTCTTAACAACAGTTAGCATCAACTATAAGTGGAGAGTTTGAATGCTTCACTTTGAGATCACTGCTGAACTCGAATACACTGCACTGCACTGCAAGTTCTCGGTTTTGATTTGAGATTCCAAACAGCCACATTCTTCTTGCTCATTCTTGACATCAGTGGATGTATCTACTCTTTCTGATGCACTTATACACTTAATGCCTTGATTCATAGCCTCGGAAACTCAGGTTCATCTTCAAGTTGATACAATCTTAGTCCCACTTGTATTCAAACTGATTCTGAAAATTTTTTTCTTAGCTGCATTTTCAGCTTACCCTCTTAATCTTCCTGCCTTCCCTAGTCTCTCATAGCTGGCTAACGATTGTGCTTAACCCTTACCAGCAATCCTTGCAATTCAATTCGGTTTCGGCTTCAAATCAGTTCAGTTGCATTTCACCTACTAATCTACACAGAATTTTCAGATCAATTCAGTTTTAGCACAGATTTTCTGCATTAGTTGTAGCACAGCTCCCCTCTTTTTTTTTCTTGAGTTGTTGCTGACATTAACTTCCTTAATTCCAACTTCCCAATTCTTGATCCACAACATTTCCGGTTCAAGTCAGCTCCACAAAAATATTTTTCTTCCCTTTGGCACAAAATTTTTTTCTTTTTGCTTTTGCGTGCCATTTTTCTCTCATTGTAGATTTTTTTTTTGTTGCGTGCCACTTGGATCTTCAAGATGTAGTAAAGAATCTAGATGCCTCAATTGTTCCATCCATAACCACTTGCTCATTCTTGACACCAAACTCACTCAAACTCATTCTTGGCACATGTAATTGCAAAATTTTTTTTTTCTTGACATGAAATCCCTCTTTGATACCAAATATTTCCAAAACACTAGTCACTCCCCCACACTTAATCCTTTGTCTGTCTCGGGCAAAGTAGCATTAAGAAATATTCCAAACAAACAAGTCCCTAAAAAAATGTGGTTAAGAGTAGGAAATAAGGAAAGAAAAATAGAATAAACATGATTATTGCCAAAATTTGATATGAAAAGGTAAACAAATTAATTAGTCTCTATAGATGTGATCCAATCATTGAAATATGATTTTGAAAGAATCTAAGCAAGTTCTAGAGTACAATTACATATGTGTGTCACAAAAAATAAGGCTAATTCTGACAAGGCAAAAATAGTTTATCTCAAGTCATCAATTAAGAATCTAAAGCCAAGGAGTACTCAAGCATCCAAGATTTCATCCATTAGCTTAAACCCTAAGTTTTAACAACCAAATTTAATTTATTTTCAAGAGATTCTAACATGACATGAGGATAACCTAGAGGAATACATTTATTCCTAGACATTAAGAAAAAGTGCTTAGAGAAATAACATGGTATTTACAATGTCTATTTATTCATTCATTCTACTCTACTCACGTATTTATTAGCAAGAACTCATTTTAAAAGAAAATTCTACTTCTAGAAAACATAAAAAATGAAACATGCAATAAAAGAAAATGTAAGAAAGAATAAACTCCCCTTTATTTCTGGCAGACGGAGTCTATCAAGAAGTAGCCTCCATCGTGGTAGTGGAGGAGTATGGGTAATTGAGAGAGCTTCCTTCATTTGATCTATGTCATGGTGCATGTCTCCCCCACACTTGAGCTTTAAAAAAAAAATGTTCAGGTGGTCGAAGTCGATTTAGGTACAAGATCCATGTAAGAGGTGGAGTGCTTCAAATTAAATTTAAATCATCTCCTCCTTCTTGATGTCTTTTGAAAGTTCTTCTAGGAGGTTGGAGTCTGTTCAGATGGAGCACCCACTCCAGAAATCTCCTGGACCCTGCAAAACCATGTAATACCTCTCTCAAGCGTGCAGGGTAAGAAAGAAATGAAATAATATCAGTCTCTGCATGAAATGTATCCAAAAATGCATCATATCCAATGAAATCAATTCTTGGTACCTAAATGAATTTTTCACAATTATTTTCTATAAAAAATGCATCCAGAAACTCATCACAAACAATGAAATCCATTTTGGGTACCTCAATCAGTTTTTCACCATCAATATCTGCATAGGATATAGCAAGCGATTCATCATAATAAACAACATCAATTTCAGGCTCTTCTAAAAATTTTTCACAATCAGTTTCTACAAAAGAAGTATCAAGCAACGCATTACAACCAATGAAATCAACTGTAAATACCTCTATCGGATTTTCATAAGCAGTTCCTACATAAGGTATATCAAGAAATGTTTCAGAGCCAATAAATCAATCTCGGGTACCTCCATAATTTTTTCACAGTCAACTTCAGCATAAGATATAGCAAGAGATTCATCACAATATACAACATCAATTTCAGGCACTTCTAAGAATTTTTCACTATCAGCATTTTCATGATATGTATCCCAACATGCTTCACTTTCAACAAATTCAACACTAGGTACCTCTATGGATTTTTCACAATCAAAATCTACAAAGGATATATCCATAAGTGTATCACAAACAATAAAATCAGTTTGAGGTACCTCTATTGATTTTCCCAAAGAAATGGGAGGAATACTTACCTGATCGTGCTGAAAAATACCTGGAGGTTCTACAAGAGTAGATGTAACTATGGCCTCCGCCTGGTCAAGTACATGCTCCACTTCAGGTTCAGGTTCAGGTGGACACTCAACTAAAGCAGGTGATCCTTGGGTTCTTGCTTCCACTGTTGGGACCGGGTGCATGTTGACATGGATGCGGGTTCGTAACTTTAAAATTAATTACGTGCAGCGGAAGGTTTAGCATAAATAATTTCTCAAATTATTTAACCACACATCTAAGCATGCAACCTTATGTTGTGTAGACATGATCATATATTTAAAATTATGCAGAAACGTAAACTAATTTACGTATTACCTCGCGTAACTCGAAGGAAGGGATCAGATCCAACCGTAAGCGTCCCTTGGAAGCTCCGCCTCTATTCGCGTCCACGCCGAGTATCTTTGGGATGACTTCGCAAAGCCACAAGTTTCGTGCCGACAAGAACTACTAGATTCTCCAAAGGCACGACAAGAATACCAAGAGAGAGATGGGAAGACTAACCACCAAACGAAGAACGGAATCAAGATTCCGGGAGGAAGGAAGGAGTTGCGCCCGCTTCATCTTCTTCTTCGGCAGCTGCTTGGTTGATGAAGCTCACGGCAACAAAGGGGTCCTCCTCTAGTGCCGCCGGCCCTAGGGGAGGGAGAGGAAGAGAAGGAGAGCGAGAGAGGGCTTATTTCCAGATCTCTTAGATTTATCTCCAAGTCTTGCCTTGGTTCCTTTATATAGTAGCCTCTCAATCGCCAAGTCTCCCTTTTATGGAATAAATTTTCATAAGAAATTTATCATATAAATTTTTCTATGAATTATTCCATCATGCCAAGTTTTTATCATAATTTAATTTATGATAAAAATAACGATGTCTCCCTTTTCTTATGGAAAGAAATTTCTTTATATAAATTTCTTTATCATGGTAAATCAATCTATTATTAATTTTATAAAATAAAATAAACCAATCCATGGTTCATTTTAATTTCCATGAAAAATAAATCTCTTTATATAAATTTCTTTATCCATAATTTTATAAAACAAACCACGCTCGGTTTATTTTATAATTTGAACCAAAATTTCAGTTTTCCCCTTTTGTTGTGGCCGGCCAAACAAAGAGGGTGGGGACACTCTTTGGCCGGCCAAATCCAAGCTATAACTATACGAATTAAACTCATTTAATTCGTCCAATAAGTCTTCAAAAGACTTAACCATTTTATGCTTCCGATGCGTCTCTTAAAAATTCAGATTCGACTTATCTCTCTTGATCGGAAAATCTAATTTTCAACTCGTTTTAAATCCCTCGGATTACTCGTAGTACGTGTGACTAAATAGGCTTTCGATTTATGTTAGCCATCTATAATTAACCAATTATAGAACGATCATGAGTGGCACCTAGTAGTACATCATGATCCCCAATTAATCGAAAGATCAATGGTTGACCTCAGAAATTATTCTGAAACCCTTCAGCAGCTCTAATGAATCGTGCCTCATTCTCTTCACCATCTTATACCCACTTGGTTCAGAACATGGTCTATGTGTGTCAGTCCCCACTTGGCTGACTACGTCACACCTAGCCCAAGCATTGTCTTTCTCGTCCAATGGATTCTAATTACTCTCATGTATCTGAGATATTCATACTCTGGTCATGTGATGCTCTGGCCAGAGGCTTCGAGTAATAATCCGATGATAGGCCTTGGGTATACATCTCCTCGCAAGGAGTGGTGAATCCTTTGTAGGCTGTTGAAACATCTTCGGGCACTTCGACCTATACCCAATCATCCTGGGTCCACACCTCCTTGGAGATGCTTGCTTAAGATGTCAAAGTATAAGTCTTCATGACCAAGATGACTTGAACACCGCAATTCAAAGGAACATCGCACTTAAGCTGCAGTAAGAACTTCATTGACATAACTATATGTAGATTACCATATGAAGTTTTACAGCCAGTCACTCCAATGAACTAGTTCCCTTAACTAGCATTCATGTTTATCTCCGGGCATCCCAATGTCACCAGCCAGTGAGAATCAGCTGATTAGAGAATAACCCATGCTAGTCTCAACAGAATTGATAGTGTCCCTATTTATCAATTCATCGACTAGGGATAATTTCAATACTTCACAATTGCACATGTAGAGATAATCACTAGTTGTGAATTCATCACAAATTCTCTCATGCTGTGAATTGTATTGCGGACATTCAGTGAATGAGTTTAAGATCTCAATCAAATACACAAACATGTACACTCAAATAGTGAATATTTATTTATTAAAGTAAATGACTACAATCATAAGACGATTGCCTTAAGACACTTCTCTCATATTACTAACAAATTCCCACTTGGCCTAATGCCAATCGCTACGGTATCCAATACCACAGGCTCTAACATGCCCCTCAAACTTGCTTTGAGGCAAGTCCTTAGTTAAAGGATCCGCTAAATTCCTTTCAGTGGGAATTTTCTCAATTTGTATATCATTCCTACTTATAATCTCTCTGATCAGATGATAGCGGCGAATCACATGTTTGGATCACTGATGAGACCTTGGTTCCTTTGCTTGTGCAATAGCTCCATTGTTGTCACAGTAAACCGTCACTGCTTCATCAATGGTTGGAACCACACCAAGTTCTGAGACAAATTTCTTAATCCAGACTGCTTCCTTTGCTGCTTCCGAAGCTGTAATATATTTCGCTTCCGTGGTAGAATCCGCTACGGTGTCTTGTTTGGAACTCTTCCAACTTATTGCGCCTCCATTTAAAGTAAATACGTATCCAGACTGAGATTTGGAGTCATCCTTATCTGTCTGAAAACTGGCATCTGTATACCCACGTATTACCATATCTCCTTCTCCATATATTAGGAACACATCCTTAGTTCTTCTTAAGTACTTAAGGATTGTCTTGACAACCGCCCAATGATCCATTCCTGGATCAGACTGGTATCATCTTGTGACGCTCAGAGCATACGATACATCGGGCCTAGTACATAACATAACATACATGATAGATCCTATCGCGGATGCATAAGGAATCTTATTCATGCAAACCCTCTCGTCTTCTGTGCGCGGACACATAGACTTTGAAAGGTTGATCCCATGCCTGATGGGAAGGTAACCTTTCTTGGATACCGACATGCTAAACCTTTTTAGCACTCGGTCTATATATGAAGACTGCGAAAGACCAAGCAACCGTTTTGATCTATCTCTATAGATTCTAATCCCAAGGATATAGGTTGCTTCTCCCAGGTCTTTCATGGAGATAGTTTTGGACAACCAAATTTTAACCGACTGTAAGACTGATATATCGTTTCCTATAAGTAATATGTCATCGACATATAACAGTAGGAATACGACTGCACTCCCACTAACCTTCTTGTACACACAAGGTTCGTCAGGATTTTGTGAAAAATCAAACCCTTTGATTGTCTCATCAGAACGGATGTTCCAGCTCCTGGATGCTTGCTTAGTCCATATATGGATCGTCGAAGCTTGCATACTTTGGTTTTATCAACCGATGTGAAACCTTCAGGTTGTATCATGTATACATCCTCAAGCAGGTTTCCATTAAGAAAAGCTGTTTTCAAATTCATTTGCCATATCTCATAATCATAATGAGCTTCTATGTCCAGGAGCATCCGAATAGATTTAAGCATAACTACTGGCGAATAGGTTTCGTCATAATTAATTCTTTGTTTCCGACGATATCCTTTTGCCACTAATCTAGCCTTAAAGGTAACAACATTACCTTCCATGTTGGTTTTCTTCATGAAAACCCACTTGCACCCTATGGGCTTAATCCCTTCAGGTGGGTTAACCAAGTCCCATACTTGATTTTTGTACATAGAATTCATTTCCGACTTCATGGCTTCAAGCCATTTTCCCTTCCTGAATTTTTAGAACATCTTCATAACTGATAGGTTCGTCATGTTAATGAGTAACACGTCGTTCGATTCACTTATGAGAAATCCGTATCTCTCTGGAATATTGCGTGTCCTATCAACCTACGAAGAGCGATGTTGTTTTAGGTTCAACTATACTCATCATTATGAGTTATCGGTTGTGGGTCTAGACTAGGTGTCTCTGTAATGTCTATTGGAGTTTCTTGAACTTCTTCAAGTTCAATGCTACTCCCACTGTTTTCTTGTAAAAGAAATTCTTTTTCTAGAAATACAGCATGCCTTGAAACAAACACCTTTTGTTCCAAGGGATGATAGAATTGGTAACCTTTCGTTTCCTTAGGGTATCCAATAAATAGACATTTATCAGACTTAGCATCCAATTTGTCTGATACAGTCCGCTTCACATAAGCAGGACAACCCCATATTTTAGGTGAGTTAAATGAGGTTTCTTACTATTCCACGTCTCATATGGAGTAGTAGAGACTACCTTGGTCGGGACTCTGTTTAGCAAGTAAACAGCTGTCTTAAGCGCATAGCCCCAAAAGGATTTTGGAAGAGTTGCATGATTCATCATAGATCTAACCATGTCCATCAAGGTTCGGTTACGCCTCTCAGATACACCATTATGCTGTGGTGTATATGGCGGAGTCCATTGAGACAATATCCCATTGTCCCTAAGATAATCTTGAAACTCTTGACTTAAGTATTCACCACCCCGATCGGATCGAAGTATCTTAATACTTTTGCCAAGCAGTTTCTCTACTTCATTTCTGAACTCTTTGAATTTCTCAAAAGCTTCAGATTTGTGTTTCATAAGAACACATACCCGAATCGTGAGTGATCATCGATAAAGGTAATGAAGTAGCTATAGCCTCCTTGTGCAAGAGTTGACATTGGTCCACATACATCAGTATGTATTAGACCAAGCAATTCTCCCACTGGTTTACCTTTTCCGGAAAAGGGTAATTTGGCCATCTTGCCTTTTAAGCATGATTCGCATGTATCAAATGAACCGGGTTCAAATGATTCCAGAATTCCACATCGGTGTAATTTGGTCATGCGTTTCTTACTTACATGGCCAAGACGACAATGCCACGTATAGGAGTCTATTCGATTATCTATTCGAGCACGTTTGTTGCTAACTTCGATATTGAAAACGTCACCGGATAAATCTAACGTGTAGATACCATTGCACAAAGTTCCGGTCCCATAAAGAACACCATTTAAAGTTATGTAACAACAATTGTTACTAAAAGTTAAATGATAACCCTTTTCATTCAAGCATGAAATAGATACAATGTTCTTTATTAACGAAGGAACAAAATAACAATTATCCAATTCTAAGACACGTCCAGTAGGGAGCTTTAGCAAATATGTTCCGATGGCAACAGCAGCAATCTTTGCTCCATTTCCAACTCGCAAATTCGCTTCTCCCTTGACGAGTCTTCTTCTATTCCTTAGCCCCTGTATGTCATTACATATATGTGAGCTACACCCAGTATCAAGTACCCAGGTGTACAAGGAAATAGGGTGACACTCAATAACGAAGATGCCTGAAGAAGATTGGGCATCGGATGCCTTCTTCTTCAAGGACTCAAGATAAACCTTGCAGTTTCTTCGCTAGTGGCCCTCCTTGCCGCAGTGATGGCAAGTGCCTTTTGGGGACTTTTTGGCCTTTTTCTTCTTTCCCCTATTTTGTTCTTTGGCCTTCCTCTTAGAACCTTTCTTCGAGGAACCAACTAACAGTACCGTCTTCTGATCCTGCTTCACAGAAGGCTCTATAGTCTTCAGCAGGTTGAGCAACTCAGGAATGGTAGTCTCCAGCTTGTTCATGCGAAAGTTCATCACAAATTGTGAATAACTTTTGGGCAAACAATGCAGAATTAAGTCAATACTTAGTTCATGATCCATTCCAAAACCGAGTGTACCCAGTCGCTCAATGTACCCCAACATCTTCAACACAAACTGTGAGACAGAAGTGCCTTCCTGCATCTTAGAGGTGAAGAGGAGTCTGGAGACCTCGAACCTTTCGGATCTCGCCTGCTCGTCAAAGAGCTCATGAAGATGGAAGATGATGGTATAAGCATCCATATGCTCATGCTGCTTTTGCAGCTCAGGTACCATAGCGGCTAGCATGATGCAACTCGCAAGTTCAGAATCGGTCACATGTTTCTGATAGGCCACTAACTGGTCTGGAGTTGCATTTTCTGGAGGACGGTTGGGAAGTTGATCTTCAAGGACATAAGCAAGCTTTCTGCCTTGAGGACTATCCTCAGGTTTCGAAGCCAGTCCATGAAGTTTGGCCCAGTCAGCTTATTGGTGTCCAAAATGGAACGCAAATTCAGAGAAGACATGATCAGTGATTATCCTAGAAATACAAATTGAGCTTATGTGAGAAGAATGATAAAGAATGCATCAACATACATTAATTAAATCCTATTTATTTTTCGAATTGAATAACCCTTTTTATCAATTCGGGAGATCGTAGGAACATCTCCAAATAGGTTGATATCCAACCATAGATAAGAACAACCATGGCTGTGGCCATCAAGTTATTCTTAGCTATGAAGGTAGGTAATTATACCGATTACATATCACATATATGTAACTATCACTTTATGCTATCAACTAATTGAATGTTTGCATAAATCATTGGGTTGTTAACTCATTAACAAGTATGCAACAATATACATAGCACCCAACTGCACCTCTCTTTACATCGACCTTGGCTGTGGCACAACAAATCGATGCTCCAAGCTTAAGGCTGACCCATTAATCAAGAAATAGTTTTAATATGGTTGGAGCTCATTCAACCGTTTAGTCAGGCTTGGATGTGTCCAACAACCAAAACTAAGGATTGACCTCTGACTCCAACTATATTAATCATAAACTAATTCCATGGTTTGAACATGTTGAGGTTCAAGCCGGGCATGGATGTGTCCATCAACCCAAACGAGAAACAAAACTCCGGTTCTAACCATATTAATGGAAGGTGTTGGCCTTAATATTTTGTAAGGGGTTTTGGGTCTCATCCTTTCTTTCTAAGCACATTCATGACATATAATTATGTCATGTACTAACGATTTCCTTAATAAAGTATGTATGTGACTTAATTTATCAAGTCTCATTAATTGAATTAGGAACCGGATTTCCTAATTCTAATTTCATACTTTATTCAAGGAATTTTTTGGGAAACAATTTCCTAAATTGTCATAATCAATTTCGGAAATAATATGTTTAAGACTTTGATTTCTCTAAATCAAATCTTATTAAATTAAGAGACAGATTCCCTTAATTCAACCACATATTATTTTCATGAAAATCTTATTTAAGAAAACTCTATAGGAAAAATTTTCCTAATTAATTTTGGAGACAACAATATGTAAGAGCATCACCTCTTAAATCAAATAAGGAAATTATC